>VUYV01000031.1:1965324-2053126 GCA_008711295.1 Anarhynchus alexandrinus | reverse complement strand
GTAGTGGGGGGGGGGGGGGGGGGGGAAGCGGTGACTTTAGCGCACGGGCTGCCTCTGGATGCAGAAGAGAGGAGAATTGAAATGAGACAGAAATCTGCGAGGATAAACGGGTTTGCTCAGTTCAGCAAGGATTTTTCTCGCCTTAATATTCTGCTTCTCGTTTTCCATGAAAAAGCTTTGCTTGTTATCCTAGCATTAGGTCAGTAAATAGCGCTCAACACGGCAGGGAAGCATTTACCAGAAATAAGCTCTCAGTAGAAACTTTCATCAGCTTCAGCGAGACCAGAATTTCCTTCCTTTTTCACCATTTTTCTGACTCCTGTATCTAAATGGGAATGGTCTAAAGATGAATTAGTGTTTCTTCAGTGACACTGAGAATATACAGCATCATATAAATGCTAAGTACCAACCCTCCACCTTTGCATGAAAGCTAAGTATAATACTTCCACAGTTACCAGTCTCTTGCTGTTCCCACTGGTCCTTTACCAAACTTAATTTCACCTTTCTGCCAAGACTCTGGCAGTCAGTCAGAATAAAGTAAATTCATCCTAGGACAGATAAGTAAAATCAGGGCAAAGACAATAAAGTAGCAGGAGGAGTTACTGCAGCTCGGTCCTCTCCTATGAAGGGGCACTTGGGAGAGCAGCTGTTTTGCTATGTGCCACTTTTCCCAGTCGAGGAAGACCAACGCAAGTACCACTGCCAGAGCACCGCTTCTCCGAGGAGGGGGCAAAGCCACTGCAGCAGCCCTTGACGTACCCACACAGGGGAGGAGAAGGGGAAGAGAAGGGTTTTTTTTCCAACACTGTTAGGACCTAACGGGTCCATATATCCAGGTAAGAGGGAGAATTAGGTTCTAAAATAAGGCTAGAAGTCTTCGTGCACGTGTGTGTCTGCACGCACAGTGGTGGAGACACACAAGATCATATCCACTGTATCTGACTTGTCTCCTTACACAGAGAGACAGGGCTTAGCAAAAGCTAGATTTTGTCAGATCTTCTTAGGCACATTCTGAGAAAGTCTCTGTGTATTTATATACTGTGATAATTACAAGCATAGAAGCAAGAAGGAAACACGGAGGCCCTTGCCAGTTCCATTCATATTCATTGAGAAAACACATGGATCCTCCCCAAGTCACAGATGTTCAATATGAAAATGCCTGAATTCCATTGAATCACAGCAAGTTTGGAAAAACAGCCATGTCCCATGCAGCCCATGCAGTCACTAAGAAAACATGTGAATCATGTTCAATCAGGCACATTCACTGAAAAACTAACCAAAACCTGCTGTTGCCAAGGTCAAGCAGTGCCTAAAGAGCAAAGTTTTGTATTCAGATACAGCATGCATGAAGATAGTGGGGGAAAAAATAAGATGGACTTAGTTATCTGTGGCTCTGGCAGTATTAATACATAACTAAGCATTCATGTATTTTGTAAGACCAGGGCTCTTTAACACTTCTATAACAAGTGAAGTCATATAAAAGCACTGCCCAACTACGGTGTGTTTCCAGAAATACACATCTTTGGGACACTATAGATGCTCTGTCTACTGTGAGCGTGAGCCTTACCTTGTAAGTATTCCTCCACCTTCTTCATCTTTTGGTCTTCTCTGAGTCTTTTCTCCTTTCCTCCATTCCCTTCTTAAGCTTTTCCTCCCCCTCTCTTTTGCTGTGTTCATGACCTCATTCCTTTTCTTCCATAAATCATGAACAGAAGTTTCTAAATCTTGAGGGGATGTTTGCCATCTCCTGGATATGTTTAGCTATCCATCCTGTTCTCCATCTTCTCTGTGACATGCTGACCTACAAGAAAAAGAGAAGTGGCAGCACATAAGACATGGAAGGAAGCTGCCACAATGACAACATCCCAAAGGAAGCAAGGGTGCAAAATTTTGGTGCACTAGCTACCTCCTACGTCCTCAATAAGTCACACTCGTAGTGAGGCCACTTGCTAGCTACTTGGATCTACCAAGTCTCCTAGTGTAAGAAGTGGACATGAGCATAACCTTGTTTGAAAATAAGGGATGCTGGTTAGCGCATGCTAAATGCCTGTTTAGAAGGGATCATCTGTTTGTGAGCCAGCACGCTCAGTTACATAGCAGTAATGGTTACTTCTCCATCCCTGTCCTCCCATCCCTTTCCTGGAAGTGGCCACCTCTGACATGGTAGGCAGGTGAACAGCATGTGAATGCATTTTCAAACCACTGAAGTTTCCAGCTCTTCAGGCAACCCTGTGTAGGCATCACTCTACTCCACTATCCAAGGCAGTGAACTCTGGTGCTCCCAGAGCAGCTCCATATGCCAGTTCAGCTGTCCTTGTGGCAGGGACCCAACCTCCAGGAATGGAGCAAGGAAGGAAACTGGAAGGTGATAACTGTATCAGCTGCTCAAATTTAATTGGCCTGTATCTGTAAATCACTATTTGCTGTAGCTTAATCCTCCTTGGATTAATTGGATATTTTTTTTTTTTTGCCTTCAAGTAGAATTAAACTGTAGCAAACTAAAGCTGTGGTATGATACTGGAGCACAAAATATCACTGAAATGGAGATAGTTTTGTGACAACCATGAAGGCCCATCATTATTAGAGTTAATTCTACCTACAAACATTGCCTTGCCCACGCAACAGCTGTGGCGGCTTAAGATGTGACCCTCCCACGCTGAAGACATAGATGGCTGAGGTGGTAAAGCAGCATGACTACTTCCTTTTCTGCAGCTCACTGGCTCACTGCAAACCATCTTCAGCAGCAGCAGCCGTTTAAGCCAAACCAGCTGAGTCGGGACTGACGCAGGGTGGGAATGCTACAGGATCTATTCCAGCGCTCATCAGATGGGCGGTAGCAGCCAGCTGAGGGCAGAGAGTAGCTGAACTGCTCCAGGCAGAGCTGAAGCAAATAAAATTAAAAAAAAAAAATATCTTTCCATGAAGTTATTTCCTGTGCTGTTTGAAGGCAGTACGGTCTCAGCTGCTTGTTACTGCTTTTCAGCCAGCGGGCACCACGCTTCCATTTCTGCCTACCAGGTGGTGTTCCCTGATCCTCTGTGGGTTTAGTTTAAGGACAAAGATTAGTTTAAGCAATGCTGAAACAATGGTGTCCGTTAACCCTAGTTATTTTTTTTCCTACGCTGGATTACAAAGATCCCATATAAATCAGCTTTCTGGCAAAAATTGTGGGGTGAGGAAGCACTAATATCTTCAACTATTGCAGCTGGATCCAAGAAAGGATGTCTGTCTACAGCCTTACTGGCTGGGGTCACTACGGATATTCAACCTGGAAATCGTGATGTATGGAGAAAGCGTTAACTTTGCAGAGCATCAGGTGTTTCATTATTTATAGTTCCCCAGGCACACGTATATTGATTTCAGCAACACCTCTTTGAAGGAGTGTCAGCTGCACAAAAGATTTGCTGGTGACCAAATGAAGGCTGGTCACAGTTACTATAATAGAAAGCTATGTATAGGACTGCTTTCCTTATAAATGCAGTGAAACGTAGTTAAGAGTGATATTTTTTTTTTACTGGTAGTCATCCCTTCCCTCTTGATCACAAACTGATTTGCAGAACTCATTTTGCTGTGTAATAGATGCTCAGCCTTCACTGATGAAGAATAATTTTGTTGCCACAATCTGATTGGAAATAACGTACCTGAGTCTGCCTTCAAAGGTAGGAAAGACTTTCATGCTGGTTTGAGAGCTACGGGACTGCGCAATGAATAGTAGTAGCGGGGTTCTTTTCCTTTAGTTCCAGATGTACTGCGATGCCTTCACTCCGTCTGTGGAGTGGGTGTTGCCGTCTCCTTCTGTGGGCAACTATTTCAGAATTTCTAACTCAGATGTAACCGTCCAAGTAGGATTACTCAGATCAATATTTTCACATTAACATTATTTCTAGTTCACTTATCTCATATGCTATCACCCAGGCCTAATCTTCTGTCCTGATGTTGTGTTTCGATCATACAAATCTTTGTTAATCTCTTTTCTGTCAATCCTGCTCTCTTTCTACTCAACACCTTCCCAGCTGCAAACCTGAGTGTCACATCACTTGTCAAGTTGATTGCTCGTAACTGCCTCGCAGACAGCAGTTGGGTTCACCAAAAGCCTCCTCCTGACTAACCGCAGGGAAAGCAGCGGTGTCGTGTGTGTTCTCCATCCCAGGATCACACAGAACCCCAACCCAGCTCAAATATGTTTGGATCTGCCTGGAAAATTTGAACGTGTTTTTCTGTCCACGTTATATTAATCCCACTATCCCCCTGCAGGATGAAGACACTCCTTGTTTATGCATAATACATAACCGATCCTTTTTGATGAACAAAGTTTCTGGAAAATGGAAATAAAATAAAATATGAAAACAAATATTAGTGGAATTAAATGGGATTCTGCTAGACAGGTGTTCATTCAGATTTTGACATCCCATCCATTTTATATATATGCATATATGTTATAAGCTTCGCCACAGATTTTATTACTCTAGCAAAAGGATTTATCCAAAAGTAAAAGACACTATTTTTCATTGCTGTTCACTTCCTCATGTGGTCTTCAATATCTATTACAATTAAAATATTATCAAGTCACCTCTAAAGCAGAAGGAAGGCTTCTTTCTTTTGCTGTCTGTTGTTCCGACAAGCTGATGCAGATTTGAAGCAATCGCTTTAAGATGGCAAAGGGTTCACCCTTTTGGGGCAGGAACAAACACACAAGAACTTTCCACTACATGGGTTTCATTCCACATAAAGCTGACTTTTGCCATCTGCTTGCCATTGCTGAATCCAGAGCTTAGTGGTCTCTTTAAAACATGGAAGTGAGCTCCAGAAAGCTTGACAAAATATAATCCCAGGTCAGATTTAATACTCCCTTGATATAATACCTCCTTTGACTACCGTATTGAGTTTTCACATAAAATGTTTGAGATTATCCAGATTATCAACTTTTCTCATGCAATAAGAGATCACAACCTGCTATCAGATCCAATGGTCAAATTCTGTCTGTGTAGAAGAAAAAAAGACGCGGAGGTGAGAAACAAAACAGGACTAAATCTTGTCGTCTGCTGTGTTTATCTGAACTGCGGATGACACCAAAAGTGTGCAATGACCAAATGTAGTTGCAGGAGCTCTAAACCCACAGGTAATCTTCATCCAGATGCAACCCCTTAAATCAGGGACACGAATGCAGCGTTAGAGAAGTTATTCCATACCTACAGGATACGGTATCCTAGCATTTCCTACCCTTCCAAAATCCCTCTTTCTATAAACTGTGAAGCTTTGAAAAGGAAGAGTTGGCTGAGAACAAGCAAACCAAAACCATTGCAAACATATCTGAAGACACAAGAAGTCATCAAGTAGAGGATTGCCGTGAATTAGCTCTTCCCAGATTTCCCTTCAGGGATGTCAGTTAGCTGACACTAACGTTGGCTAATGCGGTGCACGGCACCGCTGGTGCCAGCAAGCCAAAATACAGTAGTTGGGAGTTAAAAGTCAACACAGTTCAAGCTGCAAACAAGATGCAAATGCCATGAATGATTGCAACAGCATGCTGTGGGATAGGATGCATTTTCTGTCACTTGCAGTCTTTAAATCAAGGTTAGACGGCTAACAGACATGTTCTATTTCAGCCACAAGTGAGAGGGCTTTAGGCAGGAATTACCGAGTAAAATGAAGTCAGGCTACATGATTAGAGCGTTTCTTTCTGGCTTTCACATCTATGAAAATCCAGTTTCCCAGGGCAGCTGCCCTCATCGCAGAAGAGCAGCCCACACAGCGTGCTTGAGATCTGGAAACCTGCTGCTATCACTTCATCAGCTGAAGTCCCTGCTGAGGACTCACGCTTGTGGCACTGAGAGGAGAGAGGGTCGAGACATAAAGCTGTATCTTAATATGCTAAGCCACTATGCCAGCTGATTCCCTTGCTGTTTTGAACTAAGTAATTATTTAAAATAGCTATAAATCGGAAAAGGACTTTGCTTTTAAAAGCAAAATATACTGTAATCCATGTGTGAATTAAGGCCCCTGGCTATTTTCTCTCTCACATGCACACTCACACTGAAAGCAACTAATTCACCAGCAGTTTTTGAGCCTTTGCACTCCTTTTCCAGACGATAATTTCATAAGGAGTTTGGATGCCTGAGTCTTGGCTGCTGTGCTCCAACTGACACTACCACAGCTACAATCCTACAAGGTTCGCCTGTTTTCTTAAAGAGCCTATTAAGCCCAGGCTATAAATACACAAGAACAAAGCAGCCCTCCTTGTCCCAGTACACAAGTGCCCTGACCTGCTGGTTTTCAGGGCACAGGGTATCACGGAGTACTTGGTGTTTCTCCAGGGAGGCGACAGCTGGAGGTGTGGCTGGACCGGGTGAAACCCTCCAGAAGCCGTAGGGGAGAGGATGTTTGTGTTACCTCCTGTAGTATGTTTGGTTTTGTTAGCAGCTGGCAATAAACTGCCTCTGGCTAATTCTGCCTGTTTCATTCCAGTGAGTGGTAGTGGAGCACCTAGCAGCTTTTGGCTAGGCACCCATTTTTACTATGTGTGAAAACACATTTGTGCAAATCCTAATTAATGGATCCTATTTGCTTGAAAGTAAGCCAAGAAACGAGTGCTGGAGACCAAAGTTGATTGACTATTTTAATTTAGGACATACAAGCTGCATCGGAAAGCAGTTCTGCTGGCTTCCTCCAGCCACTCCACATCTGTAGGGGGAAATCTTATTTTTATGGTGCTGTCACTGAATTATCCATGGTCCTCATCCTTTTTTCACAGAGTTTATCTTTACAGAATCTTTATGGAGCTGAGAAGGTTCATTATCACCCTTCCACAGAGGAACACACACAGATATTAAATTACGTGTCCATAAGGCACATTTGCATCCGGCAATGGACAGAGAGCCCTGAGGTAATGCTGAGCCTGCTCTTCAGCTGCAGATGTCACAGCACCACTCGCAGGGTCCCAAGCCTGAAATAAGCAACCCAACGGGTGGCTTATATGCCAGAAAAGCCCCAACTATCTCACCATTGCAGTTTCTAGAGCCAAACCAGTGTCTTTGCCCAGTGAATGCACTGGGGTGAAGCTCTCCATGCTGTGCATGGGCTCGGTGTGCCCATAGTCACGCAGGGGGTCAGCAATGCAACCTACACCTCCTGCATCCCAAGGTAGGGCCTTGGGGCTTCTTTGTCCCTGCTTGCTTTTCCTACCCTGCTCTAGCTGTATTTGACCGCAAACATGTTTTTCCTGGTGTGCTTAAGAATAAAATAACACGGGCTTTTACCAATTTCAGCTACGTATCTTCTGCTCTTGTAGCTGGAAAGTCAACTATCAGATGCCTGAGATCACAGCAGCGGTTTTAAAACTTCAGNAGTCAACTATCAGATGCCTGAGATCACAGCGGCACAGCGGTGGTTTTAAAGTTTCAAGCATGGAGCTTGCACTATTACCCAAAGCAGATTGTTTCCCAACATAGAAATGTCAATGAAATCTCTTTTTCAATGTCTCTTCATCGCTCCTAGTCATATTCCTGAATATTCACCTCTTTGACTATGTTATCTTTAACTGTTTGTGGGTTGTAATGCTTTCGTGTGTCACTCTGCAGTAGATATAGAAATCAGTATTTGTATTTCAGAATGAACTCAGCCAAAAAGGATGTGAAGGAGAAGCTTCTCAAGCCTTTAAGTAAGGCTTTAAGGTAAACTTCTGTAATATATTTAGAGGAAAAGGGAGGACTGCAGGAACGCAGTACTTCTAAACCCATATACAGACATGGCCTAGAACGTGGCTACAGGAGCAAGAAAATATCATAGGAGGACTAAATTCATACAGCTAATTTTGGACAAGAACTGTCTGTCGGCCTAGCTGGCTGTTTCAATTGCACTTGCCATGTGTTCGGGCCTGACTCGACCACGTTGCTCCTGAATTCCAGCGCCAAAGGCTTTACAGCTGCTTCTTTCAAAATAACACGAAATGCATCCCGTGGCTGAACTGCGCTGGGTGATGGCATTGGGCAAATGAAACTGGATTCCTAAACCTGCTCGTCAGAGTCAGTGTCTCGGGGCCAGCAGAGTAGGGGATGGCCCCCCCCAGCGCCGGGATCCCCCCGGCATCAGTCATACGCTAAAACTGGGTACCAGCGCTTTGGGGATTAGAAGAGTGCATCTATTTCTAAATACATTTTTCCTAACAAGATTTCCTAGCCTCCTTTAGTACACCATGGAAAAGAATTACTACTATGCTTTTCAGACTTTGCCAATACGAAAGATATGACAGTCTTAAAAGGAATTGTAAAGTGTTTATGTGTAGAAATGGATGAGCAGTGGATCGCACACTGCTGGAAGCAGACCTCAGGCACAGGGAGGTGTAACTGCCTGGAAGAGGAGGAACATGTTCATACCAGCAATCCCAGCGTTGCTCACATCTAGCAGAAACAAACCAGTACTGAAAAATATCCTAGTGAATTCAAATGCCATCTATTCCTGTGCAGCAAAGTACTTAATTGACCAAAAATTCAGAATACAGGGAAATGGGTGCTCTGCTGACTTTGGGCTGAGCCCAGGGCAACCTTTTCCCTTCACATGAACCAGAGAAAGATCATTTCTGCTGTTGCCCTCAGGGCTGGTCCCCAGGAGGGGACCTTCCTCAGGGATGCCACGGCCACCCCGGGGCCCCCGCTCTCCATGGGAAGAGCTGCTGCCGGGATGACACACATGGGCTCCCCAGTGCCACGCAGGGGCAGGGACACCGGGCTCCATCCACACTGTGCCGCCTTGCACGGGACCTCGCTCTGCCTTTCCCCTTCCCAGCCCTGCCCACCACGGCCCTGCCCCTGCCCACCACGTCCCTCCATCTACCCACCGCGTCTCAAATGAAAACAGGCAAGGCTCTCAGACCACCACACAAACCCAGATAGTTACACAGGGCAAAATGCCATTGTCCCCTCAGTAAAATCTGGATGTTTTATCTTGGGCTCCATCTTCAGTTCATTGCTGCGTGGTAGGGAGGAAAGGAGAGGGAAGGGGGGGAGACCATTGGGCAGTGGGACTCGCTGGGGGCTGCAGGTATTTTCTAGGTCTGGGAGCAGTTCGCCACTTCCTCGCTGATGCTAAAGAAAACAACACGCCTGAAAGTGCTCCTGCGAGGCTCAATATAGGGTCTCTCTCAGGCTCAAATCTCAGTTTACACCCATAGAAAAAACCATATTGCCAGCATGAGCTCATGACACAGTGATCTCTCTCCGAACGCTCGTTTTGGCTTACGCGCTTGGAACAGCCTGATATTTTCTCTGTAGCTCAGTCGTGCGATATTTCACCTCGCTCTTCATCAGGAACCAGGAGGGGTCCGTACTGCAATGGAATGAAAAAAAATAACAGCAGTTTTAATTTAACGTGCATTTCTTTTATGAGAGGGCCTTTTTAAATGACAGCCACAGTTTTTATTTTCATACACAAAGAAATTCTCTGTAAGGGGAAGAGTTCAGGTCTGCATTTTCTCTTTTTCTTTTCTCCCTCTGTCATGAAAGAGCTGCTCTCAGTTGTTGACACAGGCTGTCAGGATTTCATTGCACTAAACAGATTGTTGGCAGCCAGTGGGAAGGTAAAATGAATGAATCTACACTGAAATAACAGTTTATGCTTTAAAAAGTGGCATTCGTTTGCAAGTCCTAAAGCTCTCTACAGATGTGAATGAATGAAGCTTTATAGCGATCCTGTCGGAGGGGTAAGCAGAGTGTGCACATTTCATTCCCAAGCACAAAAGGCACCTGACTCGTCCGAGGTCAGACTGAATGCACCTGATCCAAAATCTGCTGAAATCAATAAAAGGATTTCCTGAAACTTCAAGGCGTTCTGAGCTGAGACCTAAACTAGCGACAGAAATAGAAAATAATTCATGACCCTCAAATCTCTCTTCTAATTGCTATTTTAGGCTACTTTCCTTCCTTCTGTTTTACAGCAGACTTAAACCAGAACATCAGCCAAACCATGATAATTTATTATAAGACAATATGATACAAGGGAACTTGTGTTAAAGCCTTCCAGCAAAAATTCATATTGCAAGGATAAATAATAGTACTTTGTGGCCAAGATAATCTTTAAAGGAAATCAAAATGAGTTTAAATATCCCCATGGGCTTCTTTGCTTGAGCACTAAAGCACTTATCTGAAATGCTTTATTTACTGCAACAATTTCATGCCATTATTGCATAGATTAATCACCTGACAAAGCTGCAACAGAGGTACCAACTAGAAGCCAGAACTCAGTAGTGTGGACCAGGGAAATGAAAAAACTGGAGCACTCAGAATTGCAGTGTTAGGCTGTTAAACAGATGCAAGTCTTTTGCAATGAGCAATTAAATCTTCTTATTAATTTAAAATACACCTCTTTAATTGCATAAATAACAGCCATGTAGTCATAACTGTAGGATCCATTTGGAAGTATAGACAGCTCTCAATTATGCTGAAGTAAATTAAGGTGGCTGGGAATTAATCATACCACAGGTATGGAAGACACCCAAGTTCCTCTGAAAAAATAAGCTTGTTTACTCACACACAATACCGCCCAACAAACAGCTCTGGTGCTCCCACACCTGACCTGGGCAACGCAGAATTGTCAGCAAAGGCTTGGGACTTCTGCACTCTGCAGTCAACAGTGTCACTGACATTTTTCTCCTGGCAGTTGTTCGTAGTATCTTCTCACACTCTAATTTACATAGGCTTCATATTAGCTATGTTTTATTTTCTCTGAGTGGCAACTTCTTACTCTGCTTCACTGAATATTTATACTGATTGCAGTTATGGTAACGGAGGATTCCCCCAGTTGCCTGCTAACAATGCTTTTGCAAGAGAAAACAGCATGACATTATCTTCATCCTCTTTCTCTCCTTGCCTAAGCTCCAAACCACTTACTCACTCCACCCGAGACGTTCTGACCAAGAGGAGAAAGCAAGTTTCCAAGTCAAAGATCTTGAACAGAAAATGGCTCTCCAGCTACCCCTTTTTTCTCTCACATTAGCAGCCTTCCAGGCTGAGGGCCAGCACTAACTGGTGGCTGGGCCAGGAAAGGACAAGCTCCCTTGGATTTCTGGAACTTCCCAGGCCAAAACTAACATGTTCAAATCAGGACAAGAGGTAGCCAAAGCAGACTGCAGAGCACAGGCACTACACCCTCACAGAGGGATAAAACCAGCTCATAATCTCCATGGGTATCAGTTTCCGATCAGATGGAAGGTGCATCTTCATAAGGAAGATGTTGAACAAACCTACTGTTGGGAGGTGAAGGCCTGGATCAAATGACAAGATCCATCTCCGGAAGGGTTCATCAGAATCTCCTGGCCCGGCAACAAGCAGAAACAACAACAACATCATCCAAAAAAAAAAGGTTGTCCTGGCTACTAATGCTGTCCTGAGCATTTAGAAATCCAGCCATAATGAGACGGAAATCCAACCAGGTCTTTGGATCGTAGACTTGGAACAACCTAAGATAGACATGCTCAAAGGGCAAGGTACTCTCTTTGCTTTCTCCTCAGGTTCCAACCCCCATCCAGACAACATCACCTCAACTCCCTCCAGATCCGGTTGCAGACATTTTCTTCCCATCTGTGCTCCTTTCTCAGCTAATCTCTGTGTAATTTTGCTGTTGATGGATTATACAAAAGAGAGATACAAGATAAAGCATGTATTATTAATGTAATAAAGACTCTCCCATCCGTATCTCTTTCCAAGAACCCCAATAAAGTAAGCAACAAATGAAGATTGCTCCCCCCAAGGTAGAGAAGAGCAATCCTTATACATTCTCTACAGGGATTGTTTTAGTTCATTCATGAATTATCATAACATATAAAAACATATGTAAAAAGTATTGGGTGAAACGCTGGCCTGACTGAAGTCAATGGCAAATCTCCCATTTACTCTAATGGGACAGGATTTCATCCAGTAAGTTCCAAAATAAACCTTTTTTGCCTACATTTCCTTGGATATGCATAGCGCATATTAGGCAGATGCTCTGTGTTTGCTCAACAGCTGAAGAAAGTTATGCCTTTTCCCCAAAACACTGACTTCTCTCCCCACTAGAAAATAGACTTGGAATAGTTTCTTCAGAAAATAATACCAAATTGTCAGGGTTTGTACTGTCTAATCTGGGTTTGGCATAATCAAGTGAACTCGCTGGCTGCTAGCCCTGCTGTTAATAGCGTGTAGCAGCACAGTTTGGGACCTGTCCTTTGGTTTTCCACTGGTACGCGTCTCCGTGTCCAATTTCAAACACAGTCAGTCATGAAATAGGGAATAAACCGTACAGTGGAAAGGTTAGGGAAAGGGAAACGCATTGGAATTCCCCTCAGTGAGTACAAGGGCAATTACCTGAGCACCAGGGAGAGTAAGTTGGGGCAGAGAAAATTGTTCAGAGAGGCCGCCTGGCCATCGCGGTGGTGGTGGGTGACTTTACCTCTCCCCACTCGCAGCTGCTCCTCTGCAGGGGTGGCTGCCCCGCAGCCGCAGGACGAGACCCAGGCCAGCAATTTCATCTGCTCCGGTTCACACTCCCGTGAGTTAACCTTTAGCACCTGAATTTGTGCTAATAAACCAGGCAGTGAATTGCAACGGGCTGGGACATAGGCGGGCTCCTGCCAGCGGCTGCCTCCGGCCGCGGCACCGTGGCCAGGCAGGTACAGGGGTGACAACCCGGGGACAGCAGCACCTTCTGCCGTGCACTCAAGTCACGGTCAGCAACGTGGGATATCTGAGGACATCAAACTGTTGCAGGTAACAGGTGAGCAACTCCCCAGGAGGGGAAGATCACTGGGAAAATAATTATCTTTTGGGGAAGGAGAAAGAGTGTTAAGATTCTCTCCTGGGAGGCTGATTTCCTGCTGGGAGGCTTTGATTTCCTACTAAATTACTCCTCTCTGAACTCGTGCCTGGCTTTCCCCCTGCTCATCAATTCAGGTATTAAAAAGCCTCACCAGAGCCCTGGGAGATGCAATTCTTTCTTCAAAACTTAGATCTAAAGCAGCCATTCGATGCGGGGAGTTTTTCGGATGCCTAAGTTCAGAAGCCATTTCACATTGTTTGACCTCTCTGTTAGAAAGACAAAATGCTTGGGCTAATACCTCAGCCTGGGGATTTTTCCCCTCTTTGAAGAAATGCAGAGAAAAGGCCAGGGCACAAAAATGAGAAAATGGTTCAAACTGGAGTTTTAACCAGGTGTTTAGACAGAACAAATATTGATCCCTGGGTTCATCGCTTTCTGAGCTGGGGAAGGACATGAAAGCAAGCAGCAGTACATTAATGCTGTTACAGCATTTTAAAAGGAACGAAAACCTCCCATCCCAGCACGCCTAGCTCACCCTCTCTGTCTGCCTCACCTCAATTAATATTAACTGATTGTAACTGAATATACTTTGAAAAATGAAACCGCTCAGTATGGTAGAAATCAACTCCCCTGTTATTACTAGGACGGCTTCATGGCACAAATATGACTGCAAATATGCTGCAAAGGGCTTATGACCAAAAGCACTGGCAGAGAAAAGACATTTTAGAAAATGCAGCCATGAGGACAATGTAACTTTTTAATTTCCCCACAGGTGCGTGTTGGGTGGATTTATTGACCTTCGGGCTATGAGGCGAGACTTATCTGTTGGCTTAAAACTCTGCAAAGGGGAAAAGAGGAAATATGAAGGGCTTGATAGAAGCAGCTTTATAGTATGAAATTTGGAAGGGTCAGTCCTATGGTCCTAGTTCTGTGGTGGGTTTATAGGACACAAAGCACACATGAAAAATCTCACTTCAGCATTATTTCTCCATACTGATTCTCTTGTGCACTCTGATTTTATTTATTTATTTATTTACTTCTTTCTGCTAAAGGAGCAAAACCCCAGAACAGATGTGGAAAATGTAGAGATAGATGGGAAGCGAGTCAGGCAACCAGCTGTGACAGATATTTAAAAGATGATAATGCTGCTTCTTAACCACTACTTGCTCTTTTTACCTATCAACCTCTGGTCCCTGGTACCCCCACTGCCCTGTTCCCAGCACACGGGCCAGCTGAGCTCTCCCTGAGAGAGTACATGGCAGACTCGGGCTTACAGCAGGAGAAAACAGCAAACCACAGTTGTGCGTGCGGCACAACTTACACGAAAACCCATTAAACTTGATGTAGGGGTGAGCAAGACTGGCTCAAAGAAAGGGAATGAAACAAAGAAAAAAAAAAAAAAGAGCATGAGGCAAAGAGAGCAAATCATCTTCCAAAAAAAATTATCAGACCGTTGAAGGAGTGTGTTATTTTTTCATGTAAAATGTAATATTTAGGAATAGTAAGAAAATCATCATATTAACTGAGGCAACTAATGGAAAACAAATGCATGGCTCCAATGAGCCAGATATGGAGAAAATGCCAACGAAGAGATTTTGGCAAGGCAAAAAAGACTTCAGAGCAGAGCACATACAAGCAACAGTTCCTCTCCTCCTCCCATTATGGGATGCAGCAGCAAGGATTGCCACACACACACTGCAACTCACAGCATTGCTGTCCTGACGCTTCATTTAAAATGAGAAAAAAGGAATGTGAAATAGGAGCTGCAAACTTCGCTTCCCAAAATTTATTTCCTCGGGAATGTGTATATGCTTTGTTTTTCTAGCTCCAACGTCCATCATGTGAAGTAGTTGGTTAAGTTGTGGAGCACGCTAGGCTTGGCGTAAAGATCTCACATTTTTAATGAAAAGGGAGATTGGGCTGGGCGCTTTGAGCGGAAGCTGTGCTATTACAGACATTAGCCATGGCCAGTTCTGTCTCAGGGTTTCACTGGAGCCAGAACTCACCATATCAGAATTTGAAGGCTCCAGGGTTTCAGTTCTGGAGCCCAGAAGATATGCTGCTCCAGAAGAAGCAGTGCAAGTCTGACACAGTGCCCATCAGTGGCACTTTGGAATTTGGTGGCCACAGACTGTCACTCCCAGGAGCCACTCCCAGGGTGGTGCTCTACTCCCCAACCAAGTTTACCAGCACAGGCCAATGCGGTGGCCTGGCTGGACCTCGCACGTGTTTCTTTTGGCCTACTGCTCCTTTCTCAGAGGGAAGTGGGAACGGATGATCAAGCAGCAAACAGCCGGGCACACTTCCAAATAGTTGACACTGCACTGCCAAAGCTGCTGTTGCTGCCACTTGTCCCTAGGAAAGGGAGACAAGAGGTGGGACACATATGAACTAACACAGGTGGGCTCTACCTCTGAAGTGTTCAAGCTGGAACACAGCCCCAAGGGCTGATAGGGCGAGACCACCCTCAGCCCTATGGGAAAAAACCAAATATCTTAGAACAGCAAAAATATTTCAACACTATCATCTTGGAGCAGCAGCCTAGGTGCAAAACCATCCCAGCAACCACCAGGGACAATGCAATTTATAAGGAACAAGCTTTGCACATAACTATAGCCATACAGTCCTATAGTCACAGCTATAGGAGCAGGATCCCATGGTGTTATGCTAGTTACCTCTCAGGCTGTATGTTTGCGAGGGAGGATGATTGCTGTAGGGAGGTCATGAGCAAAGCCAGCTACGTTTTATAGTCAGCCGTAGAGTTTATTTTCCCTGAACTGTGTTGATCTCACCAAGCGAAATTTATAAACCCAATGGAGTGAATCAGCAATGCTGCCCAGTCCCATTTCAAGGGCAAAAAACTACATCAAACTCCTTGGAAGAAAGCATATGAAAATGCCAACTGCACACTCAGTGTGGCAAATGATAGATCACAAACGTTATTTTTATTGTTGCGATGCTTTCAGACAGGAGCAACAGTCAGCAAGGCACTTTTAAAGTTCATATTTCTGGGAACTCCACAGTGAATTTTAGAAGATATGACCTTATAAACACAGCTCCAGTGTTTCCAGCAGGTGATCTCTTTCTCACTCCAAAGGAAGAAAAGAAAACCACTCCTTCTTTCCCTGCAATACGCTCACCAGGGAAACAACAGGTTACCCTTTTATTCTGCTCATGAACGAACAGGAGACAAATAGGCTTTGGGCACAAGCGGAGGAAGGGACAGAGCTCTGGGTTGGGAGGAGATGGTCATGGCTGGGCTTCTGCCCACCATCTCCCACCCCCATGGAAGGGGCAGGCTGAGGATGGGAGAGGACACGGCGTGCCCAGGAGGGAGGAAAGCAGAATTTCACTCTGCTGCACCAGCATCCTAATCAGGCTCAGCACAGGGGGAAATTACAGCAGCCTAAGGAAATCTGAGAGCCAAGACATCAAATGCATTTTTGCAAGGAGCTTATCTGAGTCTATCTACTTTATATCTGCTCACCAACAAAAAGCGAAGCTAATCCTTTTTAATCTTTCCCAGGTAAAGTCTCGAGGAACATTATTTTTACCCTCTCTTGCTTAATGCTAATTTTGTTCCTCTTCTACTGAGGGAGAAGAGTGACTTTACATGAACTGCATGTGAGAATGTGCAGGAAAACTTTTGGAAAAAAAAAAAAAAACCATGGGAGAAAGAAGATGAAAGAGTATGAGGTTTCCTGTTCTTGGCAAAGAATGTTGTCCATACGGGAAGATTTCTAAATTCCACCACATATTACTTCGGCCCTGTCTACACCAGAGGAACGCACCATGTTAAAAAATGTGTGAACTGACATGTCTTAAAACTAGGAGAGTGTGAAAACACAGTATTGCCCTCACGTATGAATGACAACAGCTGCATAGTTTTAAAATGTGCTGGCTCCTGGGGATTAATTGTAAGGTATCTCCCACAGATGATCACCAGTTGTTTTTCTCCCATCCAACCTGCCTCTCTCCGTAGCTATCAGTTATTGTCATAGTCATTTCAAATGAACTGCCTCGGTACAAACAAGGTGTAAGGCATTACCTTTACAGAACAGCACGTGGACATTTACGGTCTGGATATTCATTCTTCTACACACCCACCCACCCCACCACTCCTTCTGTTTTCTCTTTGAAGAGAACATCATCATTCAGGCTTTTTTAAATTTTTTTAAGACATGGGTGAAGATGCAGTATTCTGACAAGCAAAAAGTTCTCCCATTTCCTCATTGTGACCATTATGGAGAGTGGCTTTTTGCCTGTGATTTTTTAATAGCATGAGATACCATACTGTTGTAAGCCTTACATGTCCTGGGATATTCCCAAGGACACAATTTTAAGACAGGTTAGAAGCTCTGTCCACAATTTTAAGACCTGTGTTACCTGCAATACTAGATCTCGTCGCTACACTATTCATAGCAACTCTTTATGGGGTTTAAGAAATTAAGAATAGTAAAGAGCCCTATGTGAAACACTCAGAGAGAAACTATACATTTTCCCCATCACAAGGAGGACAGCCTTGCGCTAGCAGACGGATTCTGGCATTCCTCCACACCTTTCCCTGCTCAGCTTCACCAATACAAAGCGTTTGCCAGGCCACTCTCAACTCACCCTAGAGCAAGCCGAGGCTCACAAACTGTTACCGAGCGTGATGCTCAGCAGAACAGGAGGTTAAAGAGAGAAAGCCCACAGGCATGACTGACTTGAACATCTTTCTGACTTTGGTTTAGGTTTCCTTGGTGTGTCTCTCGTTCAGTCTTAGGCTTTACCGCTTGCCTTTATTCTGCCAAGAATGTGAAAATTGTTGTCAGATTTTGTTATTAAAACCAGTGTGGGGCGTTGCTAGCAACGACCAGAGCGTTTTATACACAGTGTGCTGTATCACTAGAAGGATCACTCAAGAAAAATCAAGCGGGGTGAGAAGAACTGGGAGGATGGAGGGAGTGCAGTCATCTGTCAACATCGGATTGCCTGTCAGGAGAGAAAATAAGATTTTATCCAGTCAGTATTTTCCCCGTCTCCAAGAACAACTTCCCACCACAAAATGCTCCCACCACATAGTTCAGTCGCAGCGTTTGATGCAGCGAGGCAGAGCCACGGGGGGACCTGGGAGAGCAATCCATAGCACTGTTCACTGCGCCTGGACAACGTGAAGCTCTCCAGAACAGCTGAGGATCTCACAGGCTCCATGGGGATGCTCTTGATGGAAGAAGGCCAGAACAAGTTTGCGGGAAGGGAAGAAAAGAAAGGAGTTACCACGTCATAATTAATCAGGCTGGAGATACAGGCTAGAGATACCTTCCAACTCCTTAGCAGTGTTTTCCCCATTAAAGGCTACAGTTGCCATAAAATAACATAAAATAACATAAAATAACATAAAATAACATAAAATAACATAAAATAACATAAAATAACATAAAATAACATAAAATAACATAAAATAAAATAACATAAAATAAAATAAAATAAAATAAAATAAAATAAAATAAAATATCTGAAATCTGTGTGAGAGAACACTACTTTAAAAAATGCACTGCCATAGACCACAGGGCTATGTTACTGGAAAGTGTGTGGACATTTTCTTCAGGGTGTGAAAGTCTGAAACACACTGAGCCATTTTAAGCACAGTCATCCTATTTTAATGGCCGGAGAAAAACTGCCTCATTGACCTGGCAACCACGTGTACCAACACCGCTAAGAAACTGGTTAACACCAGAAGTAGTTTTCTTTTTCCTTAGGTAATTGAAAGACATTTACAACCTCACTTACAAATTAAAACAACGGGTTTGCCCAGGAAGGGAAACACACTGCATTTTACTACATTTGTTTTAATTAGCAGCAAGCATTTTTATCTGTAATTCCATTTAGCTTCCATGATGAGTTTGACTCACTAGTTACTTTTGAATTTCCTGTTAAATATTGATTTAGAGCAACATGGAGTAATAAAACTCATTCACTGGGATTTTCAGTTCCAAAATAGAACAAAGTCATTAACAGAACCGATCGATTCCGGTAGGTTTGCACTGCCAAGCTTTCGTTGAAAGAAGCACGTTCATTACCATGTTGCATGGGAAGAAAAGAAATTGAATGAGCAGGAAAGAATTAATATACTTACAGGACATTAAATTTGACTTATCTGGCAGCTGAAGCTGTGTTCAAATTTTTGTATGGAATTTTTCTATTCATACTCTATATTGCTGCTTTATTGAGAGCAGATCTCTAGTTGTCAATGCAGGAAGCTTGCTTGTCAAGGGGATTTACTTGGAAATAGTTAAGTCATGTTAAGATTTGTGGTGTCTTTTCCTAGAGGAAGTAAAAAAAAAAAAATGCTGTTGGATGTGGCACAGAAGTTTTTCTGATTGCGCAAGCTACGCCCTTGTTTATCACATGATAGTCTCCCAACAGCAATGCATCCTGTCAGCGGGAGACTCCGCGGCTATAAACTCATGCCTTACTCCACAGCTCACCACTCGCCTGTCAGAAAGAAGCAAACTCAGGGTTGTAAGGTAATCCTTACGTTCAATCAATTGTAAAAGCAGCNGGGGGGACCTGGGAGAGCAATCCATAGCACTGTTCACTGCGCCTGGACAACGTGAAGCTCTCCAGAACAGCTGAGGATCTCACAGGCTCCATGGGGATGCTCTTGATGGAAGAAGGCCAGAACAAGTTTGCGGGAAGGGAAGAAAAGAAAGGAGTTACCACGTCATAATTAATCAGGCTGGAGATACAGGCTAGAGATACCTTCCAACTCCTTAGCAGTGTTTTCCCCATTAAAGGCTACAGTTGCCATAAAATAACATAAAATAACATAAAATAACATAAAATAACATAAAATAACATANGAGAGAACACTACTTTAAAAAATGCACTGCCATAGACCACAGGGCTATGTTACTGGAAAGTGTGTGGACATTTTCTTCAGGGTGTGAAAGTCTGAAACACACTGAGCCATTTTAAGCACAGTCATCCTATTTTAATGGCCGGAGAAAAACTGCCTCATTGACCTGGCAACCACGTGTACCAACACCGCTAAGAAACTGGTTAACACCAGAAGTAGTTTTCTTTTTCCTTAGGTAATTGAAAGACATTTACAACCTCACTTACAAATTAAAACAACGGGTTTGCCCAGGAAGGGAAACACACTGCATTTTACTACATTTGTTTTAATTAGCAGCAAGCATTTTTATCTGTAATTCCATTTAGCTTCCATGATGAGTTTGACTCACTAGTTACTTTTGAATTTCCTGTTAAATATTGATTTAGAGCAACATGGAGTAATAAAACTCATTCACTGGGATTTTCAGTTCCAAAATAGAACAAAGTCATTAACAGAACCGATCGATTCCGGTAGGTTTGCATTGCCAAGCTTTCGTTGAAAGAAGCACGTTCATTACCATGTTGCATGGGAAGAAAAGAAATTGAATGAGCAGGAAAGAATTAATATACTTACAGGACATTAAATTTGACTTATCTGGCAGCTGAAGCTGTGTTCAAATTTTTGTATGGAATTTTTCTATTCATACTCTATATTGCTGCTTTATTGAGAGCAGATCTCTAGTTGTCAATGCAGGAAGCTTGCTTGTCAAGGGGATTTACTTGGAAAAAGTTAAGTCATGTTAAAATTTGTGGTGTCTTTTCCTAGAGGAAGTAAAAAAAAAAAAAAGCTGTTGGATGTGGCACAGAAGTTTTTCTGATTGCGCAAGCTACGCCCTTGTTTATCACATGATAGTCTCCCAACAGCAATGCATCCTGTCAGCGGGAGACTCCGCAGCTATAAACTCACGCCTTACTCCACAGCTCACCACTCGCCTGTCAGAAAGAAGCAAACTCAGGGTTGTAAGGTAATCCTTACGTTCAATCAATTGTAAAAGCAGCCTCGCTATCTTCTTCAGCTATCCACAGCACAGATTTTGGCTTCACTCTTCACACTTTGCTCTTAAGCTGGGTTTAGAATTGTACTTGCAAGTGCTTCCTCCAGTAAAAATCCCACTGCAGCAGCAAAACCCTCCCGACTCCTCACTCTGCGCTGTTCTCCAATTCTTCACATGCCAAAGAATTTACTAAAGTATCTCCAGTTACACTTCAGAGCAAGAGAGCACCAGAACATGGAGATACATAGAATACCAGCACTCCTCAGAAATGCATTTATAGATTGCTGTCAAAAGAATTTGCACGAGGATGCCCACGTTTTCGTTTCCACCGTTGACTGCCCCCACATTAGCGCACTCTTCTCTCCCGTTCCTTCCTTTATACCCATTCAGCATTCATCTAATCCAGAAATATCTCCTCTCCTCCAGCCTGCCAGGTAAGCGTAGCACGTTTTCAAATATTTCCTTTCAGATGTCATAGCTCTGCTCTCTTCTAATCTTAGTTTTTCTACTGTCCTTTTCACCTCCCTAAGAGATTTCAGTTAATCACAGCTCTTTCTTACCTGGTCTCTAGGAAGTCTCTCTCCTCTCTAGGTGTAGCCCTTGGTATTCATAATTCATACTGGTGCTGCATTGGCTCTCCCTGACTCTGGAGGGCTTAACCCTTCGGCCCTCCTCTTGGCAATGCATCAGGTGGGGAGGAAAAAAAAAGGGAGACCCACAAAAGAGGGAGACCCACAAAAGAGGGAGACCCACAAAAGAGGGAGACCCACAAAAGAGGGAGACCCACAAAAGAGGGAGACCCACAAAAGAGGGAGACCCACAAAAGAGGGAGACCCACAAAAGAGGGAGACCAGACATTTGCGGCACCCAAAAGCCCAAGAGTTGTTACCGGAGCAGAAAGAGTAAAGGTGAGGTGTCTTGCAAGGACACGTGATCTCCCTAAAAATAAAGCAGAACAGTTGCAACACATGTTGGCAGGAACAAGTGTTTCACACACATTACCTGCACTCCTCAAACACCAGTGTAAAGGCGGGGGTGAGGTGGCTGAGGAAAGAAAAACCCGGCACGATAGAGTTTTCCCAAGTCTGTGCAAACTTAAGATTTCTTATTTTCAACTGTAGTTTTCTTGTCAGTGATTGCAGTCTGCCTTACCCGGTGACAAGCATTAGCTCAATTATTGTTTGTACTCTTGAGGTCCCATTTGCAGGCAAGTGCCCCAATTAAAACACATTTGGGGCTTGTGTACTCATTATATTCAACATAAAAACCCTAAAAAAAGGTTAACAAAAGCCTGGTGATGACATGCACCTGAAGGGAGTTAACACGTTACTGACTTAAAAGTTCACAACTAAACATTACAAAGGTGATACTACACAGTTTCAATGCAAACAGCTATGGGAAAAGAGTAACACCAAAGGGTTGATCCTGTAAGTCCCTCAAGTCAAAATCTTTAAAAAGATTTTCAAGGGAACGTTTGGAAAAAAAAAAACAAAAAAACCCAAAAAAACCCACAATAGACAAGTCCACATCTAGAAACTCCACAGTTCCCATTTAAAGCAAACCCTACAGTTTTTCATACAGCTTTAAAAATATATGACTGCTGCTTTACAGCAATCGGTAGAATACATACTAATTAAGCAGAAAATTCTCTCGCGGTGGGATTTGGCCATTAGGCTGGAAACCCTCTCAAGTCATTTCCAACCTGAAAATTTGTGAATGTTTATGCTGATGTTTTTCAAGTTACTGACACATCCAAAATGAAATTACAAAACCAAATGACTCCTGATGATTTTTTTTTCCCTAAGATAAGGAAGCATAGGAAAAAGCGTTCACAGAAGCAATTGCATTCTGCTGGCTCTGCAACCAGAGCTTATTTACAGAAGCTTACTGAAAATCTAAATGAGAAATGCAGGTTCCCTTCTGTGCATCAAAATTTTTGGAAGGATCATCCTTAGACAGAGACAGCCGTTCCTTTTTAATCCTTTTTTTTTTTTTTTTTTGCCAGTTTTCAGCCAGCTTCTGACCTACCAAGCACAGAACTGAATTCATAAGGTTTCAAGATGTAAAAATCAGAAAACTGGTTCTTAGCTGCTGCCATTAAAAAAACACCAGATGGAGTCTCCGAAAGCGACAAGCTCTACCTAAGTGACCACCAGTGCAATCTCCAATTCCCTGTCTGCCAACTTTTTGAACTACAGACAAAAAACGAGTCAAAAAGCTCCTCTCTCTTCATGCAGCCTTCAAGCTCATTTCAGCAGAAGACTTGTTTGCTTTCAAAGGAATGAAGTGATTCAGTAATGGTATATTCTGCTTTGGAACAACTTCCATAGAAAGTCATACTTATGCTAGTTTCAAGTCCTGCTACTCACTCCACTGTTAAATTTTATAGAACAAATTTGCAGGCTTACTAGCAATTTCCGAATCCTCACCATTTTCTTTGGTGTACTAATAAAAATTTAGAAGCCTCATCTAAAAAAGAATGACGCATCTTGTGCACAAAAAAAATGCACCTTGTGTGGATACTTACATACATGGTGTGCCAGACCAATAGTTTTTTCCAAGTCACTTGAGAAAAAAACACAAAACAAAAAACCACCCCACTGTGGTGGATAGATCTTGGCTGGATGCCAGGTGCCCACCAAGGCACTCTATCACTCCTCTCCTCAGCTGGACAGGGGAGAGAAAATATAATGAAAGGCTCATGAGTCGAGATGAGGAAGAGATTACTCAGCAATTACCATCATGGGCAAAACAGACTCAACTTGGGGAAATTAATTTAGTTTATTGCCAATCAAATCAGAGTAGGGTAATGAGAAATAAACCCAAACCTTAAAACACCTTCCCCTCACCCCTCCCATCTTCCCGGGTTCAACTTCACTCCCCATTTCTCTACCTCCTCCCCGCCAAGTGGGACAGGACGATGACCAATGGGGTTTGTGGTCAGTTCATCACACGTTGTCTCTGCTGCTCCTTCCTCCGCACGGGGAGGACTCCTCTGCTCCAGCATGGGGTCCCTCCCACGGGAGACAGTCCTCCATGAACTTCTCCAACATGAGTCCTTCCTGCAGGCTGCAGTTCTTCACAAACTGCTACAGGGTGGGTCCCTTCCACGGGGTGCAGTCCTTCAGGAACAGACTGCTCCAGCGTGGGTCCCCCACGGGGTCACAAGTCCTGCCAGCAAACCTGCTCCAGTGTGGGCTTCCCACGAGGTCACAGTGTACTTCAGGCATCCACCTGCTCTGTTGTGGGATCTTCCATGGGCTGCAGGTGGATATCTGCTCTACCATGGACCTCCATGGGCTGAAGGGGGGACAGCCTGCCTCACCATGGACTTCACCATGGGCTGCAGGGGAATTTCTGCTCCGGCACCTGGAGCACCTCCTCCCCCTCCTTCTTCACTGACCTTGGTGTCCGCAGAGTTGTTCCTCTCGCATCTTCTCACTCCTCTCTCCAGCTGCTGTTGCGCTGTAGTTTTCTTTCCCCTTCTTAAATATGCTCTCACAGAGGCGCTACCACCATCGCTGATGGGCTCAGCCTTGCCCAGCGGTGGGTCCGTCTTGGAGCCAGCTGGCATTGGCTCTGTTGGACATGGGGGAAGCTTCTAGCAGCTTCTCACAGAGGCCACCGCTGTAGCCCCTCTGCTACCGAAATCTTGCCACATAAACCCAATACTCATTGCCTCTGTGAATCACATATTTAAGAACTATCATTAAAATCCACATTCCTTACACAATCCGCACTACCTTCACAAACTTCATTCACATCAACAAAAAAAGAACTCGCCACACCAAAATCACATTATCACAACACTGAATGAAAGTGGATAATTTACACGCAATCCACCTCTCATCCCTTCACCACAATTACAACAGAAATTCCCCATGATCATTCCACTTTTCACTCTCTGGCTGTGTTCAGTCCATGTTTTGCCCATTACCTCTCCCAATTACTATCCTTATTCTCAAATTCCTCGTGCCCTACTTTGGGCACCAAAAATGACTGTGGTGGGTTGATCTTGGCTGGACAACAGGTGCCCACCAAGCTGGTCTATCACTCCCCTCCTCAGCAGGGCAGGGTGGGGGTGAGAAAATAAGATGGAGACAACTCATGGGTCAAGATAAAGGCAGTTTAATAAAGCAAAAGCTGCACATGGAAGCAAAGGAAGACAAAAGATTTCTGTACTTCCCATCAGCAGGCAATGTCCAGCCACTTCCCGGGAAGTAGGGCTTCAGTACGCCTAGCAGCTGCTCCGAAGACAAACATTGTAGTAATGAATGCCCCACCTCCTCTGCCTTTCTCTTCTCTTTTATTGCTGAGCAGACATCATATGGCATGGAATATCCCTTTGGTCAGTTTGGGCCAGCTGTCCTGACTCTGCCCCCTTCCCAACCTCTTTCCCACTCCCACTCCACCGGTTCCAGGTTGGAGACAGCCGTGATGCTGTGCCAGCACTCCTCAGCAGCAGCCAAACCACTGGTGTGTCAGCAATACCCTTCCAGCTACTCATACCATACCAAGCACAGCACTATGAGGGCTGCTACAGGGAAAATTTAACTCCATCTCAGCCAGACCCCATACAACCACCGAGTGAAATCTTGACTTCAAAAAAATTAATGATAAAACTCCCATTGATTTCATTGTGACCAAATTTTCAGTTATGTGCCATGGACAGAAATACCTCATTAATGTGCTTCCCAGTAAGACATACCAAAATCAGTTTAAGCTTTTTTCCACCCACACAGCTCCCATCCAGAATCTGTCCTACACCTCATACTTCACTTCAGAGATGTTTCAATGTTTGGTTAGGGTTTTTTTTAAACACATTAGAGAAAATTCATGAGCAAATCTGCATGTTTTGCTAATCCCTTCACGCCAATAGGAAGCTCTTCATAAAATACACATCAGTACTTTCTCCATTACAGCCGATCTGCAAAAGTATTTGTTACTGTACTATAGGAAACAGTCAAATTTTAATCCTAAATTACTTTCACTTTCAATACATATTTAGTTATTTTTTGTTCTTCTTACTACAAAAACCCAAATGGAAAAAAAAGACATGAAATCATATTGTACTGAAGGTTTTATTGATGGCTAAACTGCTGTCACTTAAATCAGGCATAGCACTTTTAATTCTTATAACAGGACTAAAAAGAAACTGGCTATTAAAGATTTACTTCCGTAAGCCTTTAAGTTGCCAAAGACATACTGTTCTGCACAACTTTCACGCTGTCAGCAAATGACAGCATTCTAGCTGCATAGCTTACATTGTATGCTTTAGTCCACAGCAAAGAGTGATCTCAAAATTTATCACTTTTACCAGTAACTTTTCTGAATTATGTTACAACCAAAAAACATCATCTTACTTCTTTGCAATTATGTACAGTATAAAACAAAACCCAAGGTTTGTGGTAGCAATGTGTATGATTTGACCATATACAGAAGACAACATCAAGTTTTATGACATAAATGACAATTATTTTCTGAAATTAGACTCCCATTCAAGATTACTTGAACTGACATTGCAGTGTGACACTTTCCAGAAGCATGAAAAATACATCCAATCAACCAGATCCTCCTCTTTTGCTTCACTTTATGACTTACATGGACAAATCTAATGTCACTGTGTGTCCTACACGATCCATGTGTATCACAACTCACTATCTAGGCTTACGTTGCACTAGAGAAGCACTTAAATGAAATCAGATAATCTTGATGTGTTGTAAATAATACCTATAGAAGTATATGTGATAATATTCACATCACTGTCAAGTGGAAGAAAAAACTGCTGGGAAAGAAATGAACATGCAAATCAAACGTTAAAGAATACAATTTTAAAAAAAAAAGTCACACTTAGAACAGACAGCGTATTATAGAACCAAAAAGGAGAAGTATTAGTCCAAATAATAGCATGTAGCCTACCAAATTTGCAAACCAAATCTTTACTCGAGGCACAAAAAGAATGCCCTGGCAAGCACTGCCCAATGCTAGCAGATTCCTGCAGAAGTGCAGGACCACAACACAGGTTCTGCAGAAGACTTTCTAATCTCTCTTCAAAGCAATAAACAGTGCAGTTTTTAAAGGCAGTGCCAGTAGAGAAAAGACGTGCTAGAACTGTGAGCCAAAACCTCTAATTTCCCCTTCCTGATTCCAAATTATCAGAACAAATAAACACTTCTCATAAAAAAAACAACAAACAAAACACAACCACAAACAAGAAAAAAAACCACACAACAAAAAACCCACCCCCTTTTCAGGTAAGTTATTCCTCTCCACTCCGGTTTCCTACAGAAGATTTCACTGTAAGCAAGAAAATCCTGTGTAACACCAATGCTTCATTGACTTCTGGAATGAAGCATTAGCAGCAGTATAAAACATGCATAAGCCACCACCTGTATTTTTCCCCAGTTATGTTAGTTAAAATGAAAACAGATGTCATAAAGATCTAGAAAAATTCAAATTATCATCCGAATAAAATATGCTTAATCCAACTTGTAAATACTAAATACTCCCCCTCCCTTTTTTGTGAAGATGCTTTAGACAATAGCTATTAACCAGAATTCAGTTATTTACACAGTGTGGACTTCCTTAAAACAACATTGTCAAATATTCAAATTATAAATAGAAGACCTTCTGCGCATTACAAAAGACAAGACGAAAATTCTCATAATATAAACAATGCTTAGTTTTACTAGCTTTTCGTAAGTTACATTGCAAGCAACTGTCATTTCTCTAACATAAATCCCAGATTTGAAAGGAGTCAGACTGGCACAAAATAGAAATAATTATTGCGAACTGCTTACTATTAATGCTGTGCCCACAGAAAAATTCTCAGCATCTGCCCAGCACGAAGCTTGCCACTGCAGCTGTTAACACCGCTAGCAAAATTGCCAACAACTGAATGGCCTGATGATGTAACGCTTTTCTCCCCCCAGTGAAGAGCAAGTGTTTTACAGCAGCAGAAAGCACAGATAAGCTGTAGCAAGGAGGCTTACATATTTACTGCTTGCTATGTGCCTGTAAACACAATGAAAGATTTGTCCCTTCAGGAGTACAAATTATCTTTCAGTAATATTTTTTTATTTATTTTAAATTCCTTCAAAAGATCATGGGGAAACAGCAGCATGTAGAATTAAGGCTGGAATGACTTAAGAGCTTTTCCTCTTAGAGCTCAGTTTTAAGAGTTCGCTGTACTCTAATGTCATATATGTTTTGGATAACTGGAAAAAACAAACAGGTGATTTACAAAGAAAGTTAACTGGTCCTAACCCTGTGAACAATGTGATTTGACAGTGTTTTTTTGCTACAGAAAGTTGACTCTGAAATGAACTGAGTGAAGATGAGTAGTTGCATATGAAAGCTTTCCTAAGGAAAGAAACACTTTGAAGATCCATTACATTCACTAACACAGTACTGGCAATGCTCAGTGGCTGTGTTTATAAAGCAAACTACATTATTGTTATATTGTCCTGCTTCTTTCTTGATTACTCTATTACTCTAATTTAGTATATATACTGTTCCATTACAGTATATACTTAACATATGTCCAGTAAACAATACTGGTCTAAAAATCTAAAAGTGTCACTCAAGAAATTTCCAGTAGATGGCTTCTATGCATAAATTCGCAATTAACTTTTGGAGTCAAACAAGGGTCTTTCAGAAAACCTGGCTCAAAATATTTTTAGACTTACACTCAATAGATTCATATAAAAAAAGTAACCACCTGCACATCTATCCTTTTCATGAACTATACATGCTCCACAAAGAAATTTAACAGCTGCAACTGGTTTGCTGGGATCACACCAAAAAAAGACAAAGGAAAGAGAAATAAAATTTATTATAAAACATGTTGAAATAGCAATGACTTAGCTGACTTCCTGCTCTGCTGTTCTAGGCAGAACAAAATGTGACTAAATGCTCTCAGGAAAGCCAAAACAAGATTACAGCATAAGTATGTTGCGGCACTAAAATCGCTTTCTCTTGATAATTTCTGGTTTCCAGCTGACAGGATGAGTTTCTTCAGTCTAAAGGGAAAAAAGAAAAATCTCATAAGGATTATTTTCAACTTTAAATTCACCTGTAATTAGGGTTGGGTTTAAAATATTACTCACATAGTAATGTGACATATGAAATAGACTATATATACACTATGTAATTAATTTACCCAAATGAAATTTTATATCACCCCCACTGTCTGAAGTACATGACAAGACCTGTTCTGGATTTTTTTTTTTTTTCAACAAGGACAAAAATCATGTTGCCAATTGCATTTCAGAAACAACACTGTAGTAATCAAAGCACAGGAACATGAATTCCAGAGACAGCCCTTTCAGTGATATCTACATTCTTACTGGCAGATGCCACAGAGTCTAAAGTTTGCCCAGTTACAAAATGGATAAAACATTCATTATTCCTTTATATCTAAGAGTTGCTCCAAGTCTGATTCAGTGCAAAAATACCAAGGTTTAATAAAAATCCTTATAGTCTTTATATTGAAGACACACTCCAATAAACTATATAATAATCTATTGTCTTCTCCATTAGTAAATGGATTCAGATTTGAGAACAACGGTTTGAAAATAAGGTATTTAACTCTGAATTCTAAAAATTGTCATGGCAAATAACTAATCTAGATCATATAAAGTAGTACAATAAATTTTCCAGATTTAATCTTTTTCCCAATCCCCATGTTTTAATGAATACAACCACACACAGTCCCTCTACTGGCTTCAAAACACAATGTACGTTATTTTATCAAGATTTCTCCAAACTGTATCATAAGCGACTTTTGCAGAAGAGTCAACGGACTTAAGACTTACTTGTACTATAGCATATAATAAGAGATTAGGAGCACAGAAACTAACTGCTGTCCTCTTAACATTATTACATACACATTGCTTTCAAATGTTAATAAAATGGATTACACAAGACTGTGCACATCCCTTATTGATATGTGTAACATTTGAAATCTGTAGATTTAATGAAAATACATTAAAAAGACACTTCGACCTACCGCAGTATCATCTTCTTTGTACACTTTTATGGTTTTATCAGCTTCAGCAGTTAGCAATCTGCTTTCTGACTGGTCAAAAACACAAGCAAATATTCCTGATTCACTGTCCAAAGAACCTGGCTGTACAGCTGCATGTACCCTCTGGAAATTGTATCCGGTTCTCCAGTCCCAAAGATGCATAGTACCATTATCAGCTAAAACAAACAGACAAACATATTTAGTATTTTAAACAGTTAATTTGTATTGGTTTTCTAAAAACTGTATCACAAACAACTAAATATATCAGGAATATATCAGCTGCAACATTCAGGTAGAATAGCTCAGTACACCCTACAAGGTTTCCCATTTTCTACCGGTTTCCTTCTTAGTTAAGAAAGGCTGATGGAAGCTTCCTCAGAATTTCATCTAGTTTTGCATCAGATAACCCAGAGACAATATACTACACCACAAGGTAATCATAGCAAGTCGCTTTGGAAGCAAAGTAAGGACTGGCATTCTGAGTATCAAGCTCCTTGTTCAGTATCTCCACTAAAATTGACCACAGAAGTATCATACTCTCAAACAGATGACAGACATTAAGGAGTCTGTAATGGGACCTAGGCTTTATGTTTGCAGAGATTCCATTTCAAATAGAGTTTAAACCACTGTATTACTGCTACTGGCATCAGCTACAAGGTATTCACAGCAGCCTGAACCCTGTATTCAGAAGGATGCTCTCAAAGCAATTTTTCAGTTACAAAAAACAACCCCCTCCCAAAGCATTATCTAGCCAAAACAGATCTACTAAAAATTCCTCCACAGCTGCCATCTAGACAAGAAATCCAGATGTTTCAAGAAGGGTACTTCTGCAGTAAAATACTCTAAGGTAACCTTAACATTTTAATTCAGCATCAACTTTTGAAGTTGCTGTAGATAGCATGAGGATGCAAAGGGGTGGGTGGGAATCAACATCCAAATTTTAATTTTTAAAAAACTCACAAATAAGGTTACTAAAATGATAGGGTTTTTTTTTTTTATGTGGAGAAGGAACAAGTTTTTCCAAAGCCTCAAATAACTAACACAAATATGTCCTACAAAAATATTCTAGAAGAATCTTCAAAATAATACAGAATGAAATATGAGACCAGTCCAGTATTTTGTAAAGTTCTTGTTCTCACTGTGAATGTACCAGTTGTCAAATAAAGCTTTATTCAAACTGTAAAATCAAGGGCCACCTTTATAAGTACTTGAAAATGACCAAGGTAAGCTGACAATATAATTAGCTATCTTCCAAGTCCTGCTTAGCCCATTTCCATTATACTCCAAGTCCCTAGCCTATATGACATACTGTATCAAACAGGACCAAGAGAAGGTGAGACCAAACGGGACTGCACAGATTTCAGTATTTCAAGTTCAACTATTACTTTTTTTTGCTACAGACTGGTTACAAATACAGAAATGCTTTTCATAAGTATCTGCTTCTGCAAATTCATGGCACTCATCTTAAACTGTTTCATCATGTGTGATACTGTGAATTGAGTCCCATTTTTATTTACAACTACCCAACAGATTAGACAAGCAAAACCAAGAGGTAAAAACTCAGACTCTGCAAGTTACGAGGAGCAATACAGCCCAGTCTCTTAATTCACTTTCCTCTGACTACTAGAGCTCTCCCAGGACAACCTCGTGATCAACCAACTGGAACCTCAGAGATTTGGGTTTAACCTCCTGCTTCAATTCTGTCTTCCAATGCAATCTTAGACTGTTTTCTTTAGAGCTCAGCCCTCAAGCTGTAAAATTAGCACTTCCTTTTTCCACACTATTTACTCATTTCCTGTTTATAACAGCATCTACATAAAAAACACAGTTACCATCTCCCTGCTATGTAGACACAATGTCTTAATGAAAAGATCTGATTTCAGCTCAAATTTCTAGAAGCTACTTTCAAAAAAAGTTGTCACTAAAAAAATTCCACATATGTACTTTGTCTTGTACAAACATAAAACTCTCAGGAGTATCACAGACTAAGATTTCAATAACACATACTTCTACCAAAATATTTTTATTACAGTCCTTGGGTAACTAATATATAGAAAAATGCTACCTGCAATATGAGATAAACGTTCTTACATAAAATTATTCACTATCAGATACAGTAAGCATTCAGGATTCTCCTCCTACCCCCACAACACAAATACATGAGCGCAAACTAGTAGTTCCCAGACTTTGGGGGCTCACAGACCACTAACTATACTTATCAAATGATTATTAAATTCTTGAAGCTTTTGAGTGAAAGAATTAAATTGATGTGTCAAGAGAGACACAAAATCTTCCCATAGGCACTGGAGCAAAGTGGATAGTTACTTAATTTCAGAATGCTTGAACATATAACATTGCTGAGTAAACATGGTTTCGATTCACAGAGCCAAATAAAATTTAGAGATTAGCTATCAATCTTTTGAACAATAAAAAAAAAAATAATCAGAAAATCCGTGCATGAAGCTTCAAGACAACAGAACCAATGCATTTGTGCTGCATAAAAATAAACGGGAAGAGTTCACACTTAACCAGTACAGCAAGCTTTAGCAAGATGTTTCTATATCCTCTATCCATTCCCACTGCATCAACATGTTACTAACAGAGAGCAGCCAACAAAGAGCCAGATGTCTCCCAGGCAGCTTCCAATTTCCACACCACTCCTGAGGGGACACTAATGATTCAGACTCAGGAGATCATAGAGGATGGACCCTGGAGCCTTGCAGCAGCAGTCAACTGAGAAGAGGAAACGTCTTCCCTGCTGTAGATTAAGTCCTTTCAAATACATTTTTGTGCATGCAGCTCAGTAACACCCAAGAAAATAGCCCTACTGTAGCCCTACTCATTACAAAATGAAGCTGTGCGCTGTAGCAGACTTATAGGCCCAGATAAAGAAGAGCTCAGCGAGCATCTTTGTCTAAGGACCTCCAGCCATGCATACGTGGGGGAGCGGAGAAGGGAAATCTGGACATGTATTTCTCATTTTACCTCCTGAGACCAGAACACCATCGGAATTTACAGCCAGCGTGTTGATAATAGCATTGTGACCAGAGAGGTTCTGAATGAAATTTCCATCTGGGAATTTCCACTGTTTAATATTATCTGGAGAACCAGATGCAAATGTATAACTGCAAGAAAACAAGCACAGTATATTAAAGTTCAGAACAGCTGTAGGGACAGCAAACATCCTTCAGTGAAACTACTGTTAAATGCTAGTTGCAAAGTTACTCAATACTGAAACTGCTTTTCTGACATTTTTACTTCACATAAAATGAAGCAATTCTATGAAGTCATGAGTTACCTGCCTCTGTTTCCTTTCTATTCCACAGACTACCTAAACTTTATAAATCCTATGCCATATAGAATGTCAATGTGCAAACAAACATTAAAAATGCACATTAAGTCAGTTGTTATTCTGGCAAATTTTCAGGTAAAAGGGCATCATCAGCAAATGTATCAGGAAAAAAAAAAGAAACAAACCCCCCAGTATTGGCTAGTCCTCTAAAACTACACAGCCAAGTATAAAGTGCTGCAAAAAAGTGAACTATGAAAGACCATTTAATAATCAATTCCCTCATTCTAACACATCGAAGCAGTTAACAAGGTTATTTGGACAAGACATACAAAAGCCTGTAGGAATATTTTCAGTTGCCACAAAGTCTAAGCAATCTGGTGTCTATTTAATAGATTCTTCAATAACAGAATAGATTATTAGGAAAAAAATACTGGAATATTAAAAAAATATAGAAATACTGACAGTTGCTACTGCTTCATAAGAAACACTTCAAGGTTATTTTTTGAAGAGGTATGATTGATGAGTCTGAAACCAGATTTTTTTTGGCAGAATATAAGTACAAGTAGGGTTTTTCCTCTGCTATAGCTAAGAGGCATAGCATGAGATTTTTATAGTTTTTTCAGACACACAGATTGGATCAGAATTGATTCATATCAAAGATTCTGAATTTCTGCACCGACAGAATTTAATCTTAAAAAATTGAAGGTGCAGAAGTACTGCAGTTCTATGTGAATTCATTTTCTCCATTGTTTTAATAGGGATTTCTCTGAAAAGGCAACTGTTGATGCATCAAAATATAGTATCTAAATTCAGAGTACTTCCAGCACCACCTGCTTCAAAGATTAAATACTCACAAGTTTCTTTTTAAGGTCAGTTAAATTGAAGTGTCTTGTGCAGTGGACCACATATTCAAAAAAACATTTTGTATTAATCACTGTCTTTATTTAGCATTATGCCCACATGTGCCATTTTACAACACTACTTCACTTTCTGCTAACAATCATTCAGTTACATATTTATTATTAGCCTTATGAGTCCAGCGTCACTGTTTTCCCAACAACTGCATCCAAGGCATACACATAAGAAATTCTGTAGGACATAAGACATTCTCAAGATTGCTGATGTACACTAGTGCCAATACTTGGGGAGCACAATCAGTGTAGCAAAGGTATTTTAGAACCGATATGTACATTTTTACAGCATTTTAAGCTTATTAGTTTTTCACATTATTATGCCCTACCATTCTAAATCATTGCTCACACTGGCTTTCTGTCACCATCCAATGTTATGAACTGTGAAAGTGTAAAAGAATGAGGAAAACTTACTGTCTCGGATGTAGCACTACTGCTCTTACAGATTTCTTGTGATTTGTTAAAGTAACACGAGTTTTTCCTGCCACTAAATCCCACAGCCGTATGGTAGTATCATGACTGCCTGCAATGAAAAGAAAATAAAATATCGTAGAAACCATCATGTTGATTCTATCATCATTATTACTTTGACAAGGCAGCCAAAACTTTATATGAGAAAGAGAAAAATATTAATAAATTTGTTACAAAAATATCACACTAATGCCACCTCAGACAAGAAAGATGCTGGGTTGCAATAGTCAGGAAACAAAGATGCATTAAGTCGGAAAGCAGAAAATGCAAGTCTCAATACATATTACAACAAAGTGTAAACATCAGATACAAAGGAAGTGCAGAAGAACATTCAAACCATGCATAGCTATATTTGCTTAAACATACTATTAATAGTATCAAATAACCATTGCATGGCCCATTTTCAACAGAAAACTAGTAAGAGAAATTGAATAAATTAACAAAGATAACGTTATGAACCTCACAATTACAGAGCAGATACATTCACAATTACATTTCACAATGTCGTTACTTGTGAAACCACACCCATTATACCTGTAATAATTTGGGGTTCTGCAGCTTGGCATTTCACTGTTGCTACCGCATTTGTGTGTCCTGATAGTGTGTGCACACTGGCTTTCGTCCTCACATCCCAAATCTATGATTTCACAGTAAAGAAGTCACAGAGGTCAATAACAGGTGTATATTCAATGTATGTTAGGCACTGTCATTGATTACATTAATTCCTTGCCATAGTTCTACAGATTTAACAATGGTATTTAGGTTGGTTTTTTTCATCCAACAACTAATGATTTGCCTCAGCAGGCAAATTTCAAGGGGAGCAGGGAGCCTGCAACTAATTTCTAGGCATACAGATAACAAAGTCACCACAAAACCATACTATCTTCTAAATACAACAAAGTGGTATTATATGTACTACTTAGTCTACCTACCAAATTAAGAAAGAAAACATTCTCCTGAAGTAACACTGCATTTTTTGTATCCGGGCTTTAGTTTTTATCAACAACAGAAGACAACATTAACATAAATCATCTTGGTATTTTCATCTTGATTCATGTTAACTTTTGGTAAGCATTCACTTTTACAAACAGAAGCTATTGAAACACACTGACATATCAACATGTTAAAACGTAACAATGCTATACTTACTCGTGCTGTTGAATCTCTGCTACACGTTACCAGTACGTCTATTGTTGGATGCAAGTCTAAACCATAGACAGCGCTTAGATGACCATGGTAATGTCTGATAACCTAGATGAATAAAAAAATGCACACGTGCTAGCTGGATATTTGAAAGACTATTCTAAATGCTTCGATTTTTATATTTGCCACCATCAAGTTACTAAAGAAACTTTAATAACAAAGTTATTAAAGAAACTTCAGCTTACCTTATTGTATTCAAGATCCCAGCACTTCACTTGTTTGTCTTCTCCACAAGAAAAGAGGTATGGACTTCTTGCACTTACTATCACCCCTCGTACAGTACTGATGTGTCCCGTCAAAGACAATTTCAATTTGCCACTAGCAAGGTCCCAAATCTGCATCAGAATTAGGTATTTTGAGGTAAACAGGTAAAAGCTACACATTGGTAGTCTGGGTAAACATCCCAGATGTAACTGATCCTGCTGCATTTTAAATTGAAAATTATAAATAGCATAAAGGTTTGCTCTCCAACTACTAACATGTAATAAATGAAATCTCAAGAAGTAGCAATACTCCACAAATCCTTTATGACAAGGTAAGAACAAAATACTCTGCACATCATTATTTTGCAAGCAGTAACCAAGAAACTGTTTCCAAGGGCTGAAGACTTTTTAAAAATAAGAGAACAAAAAACTACCCCCAGAAAACTTTGTCAGTGATTTCTTCCAACTCTTACCTTTATAGTTCTGTCGGCAGAGCCAGTAACAAACCACTGATTTCCTGGTTCTACTGCAATGCATCTCACCCAACCCAGGTGACCACTGATAACCTTCAGAAAAAACAAAAATATTTCTAAATCAGAAATAATACACATACATCTGTCAATATAATTTTTATTCTCCAACACCGGACTTTGTTAGTATTCACCAAGAAACGCACGCTCCACAAACAGTCAAACATTAAATCAGATCTGAAGAGAGCTTGATTTCTACTTTAGTTAAATGAAGAGACTACTAGAAATTCACATCATACACCAGAGTTGGTGAACTTACAGTACAGAAAGACCCTGCTCCTATAAGCAACTTTTCCAAATCCTTTGAGAGTCCGTAACACTGTGGCTCAACATTTGAGGCTTTGCAGAGAAAGACTGTACTTAAGCACAAGTTCCTCATGCTACTGTATCGTGCTTATACAATAACAGTTAAAGAACAATTATATAAGATCTTGGCTATTAAATCACTTTGCCATAAAATAGCTACCTCTTAAAGCACACCACTACCTCCCCAAATAAGGGATAATATGAGTATGTCAGAAACTTTCTGGTAACAAAACACTGGAGCACAGATCTCACAAGCTCTATCAATGCATGGCTTGCTTACAGCAGCCTTTGTTTCTCTAATTTCTCTGAAGTCAGACAGCTAAAATCAAAACATACATTTGGTTTCACTGGATGTCATATTTCACGTACTGTCATACAGCTCATTTCAAAAGATATAAAACACAAAAGTTCTTAGGCCTAACTAAGGCAGAAATATTTTGGAAAGCTAAAGTGGATTCTTCTGACCAGATGAGACCACAGCCACATACATTTGAGATAGCTGTCTGAATTCTTCATAATCTAGGAAAAGAAATGGGCATTTCCAGGGGAGAAATACAAGAAAGAATTCATCTGACCTATTCTAAGTTCCCATGTTTCACAAATGACTTCAAACCAAGCTTAGGAAGACCAGTTAAAATGCAGACCTTAAGCAACAGACAAGATGAAACTGACATTTGGTGTTCCAGCTATGCTTCTGAGTTGCTTGAACAAGCTTTTATCCCATTGAGCAAGCATTTTGACAGCAAACCTCCACTAAAACTGTTAACATGTAGAATTAGTACAGTGACTTTAATTGTATTAGCACTCTCAAAAGAAAGTGCTCCTAACAAGTAGGCATTTTTTATTTGTCTACCTTAAATCTCTCATTGGTTTATTTTGGTGCCTTTTTTTCAAATGGCATTTGCCTTAAATTTTATATAGAGCACATTCTAACACTGCTGTATTCAGAAAACCTACATATTCCTTTGAGCTCAAGTGTTTTTAAAAAAACTACTTTGAGATTAGCTTTGAGATTTACAACTAATACAGCATTCAGGACTCTTCTGAAGATCTAAATGACTACCTATGGTGCTATATTTAGATGAACAGTGCTAAACCAATACAATTCTGATACTAGGGCATGAGATTTTTAAATATCAGGAAAGCCTAACATTCCTAAAATATTCACCCTTTCTCAGAGAAAATATGAAATTGCTTAAATTTCATAGTAAGAATCAGCCACTTAGGAAAAAAAAATGAACACGTTCAAACAGATGCACCTGAAAGTTAAAAAGATCTGAACCAATACATATGCTTCGAGATTTTCCCTTAAACTCAGCTACCCTGCCATACTCATCACCAAAATGTTTAAAGATAATAGGAGATTTTGAGGCAATGGCTACTATTACTCCCTAAGAAAATTAAAAGGCAAAATAGACTAATCCAAAAACAAGACTAAAAGTCAAGCAATCTAAACTGCAGAGATAATTCGTGATTAAAGTCAGCTTTTTTCCCCATTTTCATAGCAAGTAAAAGAAGTCAGTCTGACTCAGACACCAACTGCCTTTAGGTATTTCCAGAGACAATTTCATTACATTAACATTGATAGAGTATTTTTTTAACATGTTACTAATTTCAAATTTTGCACCTTTTCTTTGAGTTCCTCTACGAAAGAATCTGACTAGAAAAAACAAACTCTAATGAATTTATAATACAGCTAAACCTATGTAAACAAAAGGGTAAAATTAATAATACTCACAAAATAATTTACTAAACAGAATGAAAAATGTTTGTAATCTAATCTCTTTGTTATTTAAGGAGAGAATGTGCATATATAACTCAGTTGTGACCACTTTTCATTTGATTCCATTTTTGTGAATGAGAAGAAAAATTATGCTTTGAAGTTTTTATAGAACATAAAATACTCATTTACTTTTATATGCACATTCATGTTCTACATTTGTAACTTACCCTGTACAGTTTCCAAGGTGGATGCCACTGAGGTTTGGGCATGGTTGGAGCCTTCTTTGCCATTAACGCAGTATTTTTGTTTCCACCAGCTTCCACCATAGCCTGTAAGTTAAAAGGAAGGTTACTCTTACACTTTATAACTTACCTCTGTGTAAAATCTAAAGCCTTCTCCTTCTGACGTCTCAACACTGATTAAATTTAGTCAGTCAGGAGATGTCCACACAACACAAACAAATCCAGAAGCAATCTGGTGAACACTATATAGTTCTCACATCAGATGTGCAACAAACTCACCACAGACATTCCAGGAGGCTGCGAGCGCTCAGATATTCCAGCATGCCTGTAAATATCACCCACACCAGCAGCTGTCCGATTTGCATCCATCCTAGGTTGAATGAAAATGGTTGATGGATTGGAATCAACTTTGTCTTGCATGAAGTGATAAGGTATCACAGGGCTGCATCCAGTCAAGTGCTGTACATCTCCAAGGATGGAGACTCCACAACCTCTCTGGGCAACCTGTTCCAATGCCTGACCACCTCAAGGTAAAAGACACCCACAAAAAAAGCCCCACTTTTCTCTCTTGTATCTAAACAGGATTTCCCTCGTTCCAACTTCTGCCCATTGCCTCTTATGCCATTCAAGAAAAAAAAAACGTACAGAAAAATGATGCCTGGGCACAATAAAAATAATTCCTTTAAACATTTTATAAATTAGAGCATTCAAAATACTCAAAGCGGTTCTTATTCTGACTGCTGTGTTTTGTCTTGAAATTCCCATAGATAACAAAAGCGTTAATGAAGTAACACAGCAGTACCTGGACTGAGAAGCAGGAAGTGCTACGGCTAAGGACTGTGCTGCAGATTCACTAGGCATCCTCTGGACCTTAGTATCTGCTGTCAGAGCCACACCTTGAAAAAAATAACAAAGCAAAGACAACTCTGTTAAAAAGAAAATCCAGAAAAGAATATTACACAAACACATATATACACATACAGCTGCAAACCAGGGCTTGTCACACCCCTGTAATATTAAATCCCATCATTTAACGATATTATTTTTCACATGCAAGTCAAATCTACTAACATTTTTATTTTGGCCGAATTCTTTCCCTCTTGATTCTACTACATACGTAGGTACACAATTTCTAGAGTAGAAAACTATATGATTTTTTTCATCAAAGAAAAGCCTAACTAGGACAAGCGTCCATCTTTTCATCCAGCTTCAACTACTGTGGAAATCCATATATCACAGAAAAAAACATGTTCTTGAGAAGTATTTGCTAACTTAGGTCCTTTAGTGCAGTTTATTATGCCATCCTTATGTGGTGGTCCGTATCATACAGTGATGCCAGAACTACAGAAGGCTTAGTCCTACTGAAGTAAGAATTTCAAACTACAACTTATAATTTGTAACGTCTCCCTAAGAAGAGCAGATCACTTTTTTTAAAATCTAAAAACTTTGCAAAGTGTAGTTTTGGTGCAGACTGTTGAATCTATTCCACTCCATTTTCTGTATTTCTCTCCCTAACCAAAGTTTGGCTGTTGACAAAGACAATATTTGGGTGGGATATCCAGGTTAAAACAAGAAACAACAATGAAAGAAATTTCATTTTTAATCATGACATATCTGATTCTATTAAAACAACACTGAACTTGAGGAAACGTCTGGGACCAAGTCTTGTCCCGACAGTTAGTCAACTATGCATGTTTTTTTAATGGCTGAGGGTCCACTGAACACTCACATTTGTTAACTTACAAATCAAGCCACTACACATTTCCCACCATACTGTAATAAACTTAAGCACTAACAGTGAAAGATCAACAGCTAAAACTAAGCTGCTACAAGGAGAGAGCAGGATTGATGACAGTGACAGTAACAGTGACAATTAGCAATGGCCAATGTCACAACACAGAAACATAACCCTTCCAAGCATAGACAAAACCAAATGACACTCAAATTATTAGACCCTAACGTCTCTTTCTCAGAGCAAGGTGGTGATACCCACACCTTGCTGCTCTAGTAAGGAAAAGCAGGATACATTCCCTCTTTTCATTCAAAGTCCTTCTAGCTGGAACCCCCCTCCTTGTTCACAACAAAATTGTAAGAGCAGCTCCATCACAACAGTGGAGGCACCAGGGATCTGTGGGTCTTGGCAACCTCTCCAAGAGAAAGGGGACCACAATATTAGAGAGGGGATTCCTAGAATATTTTTTGATGATGTTACCATGGGAGGTGAAATCTCATAGAAATGAACGACCATCTCACAGCAAACTCACATCCACTGAGGCTTAGTGAGAAGACACTGCATCTGTACCTACTAAATACTCCTACCTCCTATCCCAGAACACTTATCAGCCACAAAACTCTCTGCATCAATACTATTGATGAAGAAATGTCATTTCCCACTAATATCAGCTATGGATTCACAGTAATGGGAAGCCTGCTCCTGCTAGGATGGAGGATGTCTACTTCTGACAGGAAGGCAAAAATCCGAGGCAAACACTCACAGAATTTTACTTACCAGGCCCAGGTGGGTATGGATGTGTACCAGTTATCAAATACTCAAGTTCTTGTCCTAAAGAGCAACAAAATTTCTTATCAATAATTAAATTTTATACTGCACTGCAAATGATGCACTCAAACAGGAAATACAGGAAAACAAAGCAGGTCACACACAGCAGAAGGAACCAGCAATCACTTCTAATACACTATACTTAGACATTTCTTATTTTCATTAATTTATTTTGTTCTGATCACCTCAGTTTTCAAAAATTCAAGAGTAAAATAACATTTTTAAAATACTGATGCCACTTGTTATTAAGAAGGACTCTCTCTCAAGAGAAAAGTCATCATACTGCCAAAGATGCCTTTTGAAATAGATATCATGGAAAAGGATTCAAGTACACAAATAGCACGGGTGTCTGAAACCTAAGCTAGTCACAACTCACTGTGTGTGGTATCAGGAAAGAAAAATTCTTCTTAAAATATTTTTCATTTCTCTCAATATCTTTTATTCTCAGAATACTTCTAATTAAAGTACCTTGTTGGCAGAAGTTTCTGTATGAGATCTACCTAGTACATACACATTTTATATATAACCAAACAAAGGTTGGAAAAAAACCCAGACTTAATATAAAGATTTTCCTGTTTTAATAGTTGCACACCTGAAAAAAGTCTGAAAAAATCTATAAAACAAAATAAAGAAAAAAAAAACAAAAAAGCATGTCCTTGACCATCACAAACTTGTAAAAAGAAGAAATACATTACTGATCTTTCTCTTTCTAGCACTTAAGAACAGCACACACTAACGTTACCATAAAAATTACTCATTTTACTAATGAGTTACTGTAAAAATTTCACAGGACTCTATTAGTCTTTTGTTAAAACAAACTTTCTCCTTGTTCTGAATGACCTCTTCCAGACCCTAGCAAGAAAAATATCAAACAATTAAAAAAAAGGTATTTTGATTTCTGTCTTTACCTCCGATGGATTAACATTGGACATTCTTCAGATTTTACATCAGCAAGACTGTCACAAAAGAAAAGACAAATATAGCACTAGGAGCAAACTAACCTTGATTTCCAGAATACTGTTTGTGTCCATAAGGATCCCCAGTGTTTGGGCCTCCTTTCTCTCTCAAGTTTTCTTTGAGAGTAGGCATGTGTAACACTGAGCCATATTCTGTACGCAGCTTGACTGCCATCTTTACTTTGTGACTGTTGGAAGAGTAAACCACAATCCTGATTAAACACTGAGTTCAGAACTGTTATTTAGTTTTGAAATACTTTAGAGAAGGTTTATACAACTTGCTTTACAATTCTAATGTTCTTTCTTCCCTCAAGACTGCACTCTTAACTGTACAGAAATGTCTGAACTTCTGACCTGGATGGAGCAATCACTAATATAATTTAAAACTTTGAGGCATACCAGTAATTCACTAATTGCAGTACTTACCTTTCTTCATCTAATGGAATAGGCTTGGCATTATCAGCTACAAACATATCATGAGTTCTCTTCAAAGATCTGAACACAAGTGTGTGCACAGAATGCTTTTGGACTTCCTAAAATAAAGAAAAGAATATTTAAATACATTTGGACATAATTAAATGAAAAATTGAAAATACAAACATAAATTGAACTAAGTAGCAATTTCACACTTCAGTACTGTTAGATGATGCAGCACTATTTAGTTCACAGAAAACACCACTCTTGGAAACTAAAAAATTAAATTTATCTGTTAACTGTTTTAATTCAGTATCTACTCAAAATAAAACTTTCTTTTCTTGGAACATTTCTTTTCTTGGAAACTACCCAGACTTTNCTGTTTTAATTCAGTATCTACTCAAAATAACACTTCTTTTCTTGGAAACTACCCAGACTTCGAAAAGCAAGCCAAAAACTTTGATCCAACTTTCTGTACTGGCATCTACCATGACAAATCCATGAGCGTGCAAACTTTTTCCCTCATGCTTTCTAGTTCTGTTTTCATACGTAGGCAATCAAGTAACCTATTCTGAAAACATTCCTGTAAATTTTATTTCACTACCACCATAAAAAGAACACGAGGAAACATCAGTTTCTGTGCACATACTCAAAATGTCATTCAGGAACTAACAAGCAGCATTAAAAAGCCATTAACTTATATAAAATATTTGCTTATCAACAGCACAATTCAGTTAATTAATATTTTCCTCCAAACAGAGAAAAAAGTCATTAGAGATCTCAGCCTGCTTGCTTACATACAAAACCAAACTCTCTGCATGCCTGTATTTGTTCTGTATGTCATACAAACAATGATAACAAACTGGAACCTACATTAATAACTTTTGGCATTGGATATCACTCAGCTGCCCAGTCTCCAAGACTCATTACATAGACGCTTTCCCTGTTAAGCTCTTTGTAGGTTCTGCTTTCCTGCCCTGGAAGCTGTCGGCTCATCAACCCATTTTGCAGTGGCTGTTACCCTCCTAACTCAGTAGCACCTACACAAAGTGTTTGCTCTGGTTCTCTGAGCTCCTGCAAGCTCCAGGTATCAAGTAAAAAAAAAAACACCACCAAACCCAGCATTTGGAACTGGGTTAAGAATTTCATACTACTGGAAAAAGAAATAAGAATTACAGTAGCTAATTACTATTGAACAATAGCAGCTGTCAAAATCACCACACGAGTAGCAGATAACACAATGCCTCCCCAATAGGGAAGAGGCATCTACAAACACTTTTCGACAGAGACACCACTCTGTAAAAAAACAGATAGTAGTGTTACAAGGAGTAGCAGTCTTTGCATTTTCTTCCATGCTCCTGACAACAACGCTTGCTTTTAGAAGTGCATGATATTCTCCCCACAGTAACTATTCCATGGCCTATAAAACAGGTGGCTTTCTCCCCAGCTTTACTTCCAAGCCCTCACAAAACAGCTACCGTTTTCTTGACTAGCTGACAAAGCCAGTAAGTCACCGGAGGCTGGCCATCACGACATCACACCCCCCCACATCCCCCAGAACCAATTCCGCACCCGGCGTTAAGCCTGGCAATCCCAAACTGCCGCCTGCCGCTTGCTCCTGCCCCAGACCCTCACAGCCCACGGCCCCGGCGAGGCTGAGGCCACGGCCCTCATAACCGGCGAGAAACACCCCTATCGCTCCCTGCCGGAACCTCGCTGTCCACCGGGGAGGACCGGGCAGGGGAGGGAAGGCGGAGGGACCGCCATGGTCTGTCCCCACCGCGGCGCTTTCGTACCAANCCCAATCCGCCCCGCTGCCCCGGCAGCGCTCTCCAATCTCCCCCGGGGCGCCCCAGCGGCGAGGCAGGCAGGACTCGAGGGGCCCAGCCGCCGGCCGACACACCCCCGACCCTTCCCCGCCCCTCACCTCCACCATGGCGCCGGCAAACTCCCACCGCCACGGCTCTCAGCGGAACGCTATGGAAGCACTTCCGGCGCCTGCCCCGCGCCGCACCGGAAGTGACGCTACGCGAGGGGCGGGTTAGATAAAGCGAGGGGCGTGGCCTAGAACGGGGGGCGGGGCTTACCAGCACTATCGCTGCGGTCCGGGGGTCGCGAGTTCGAGCCCCGCGGGCGCTGCGGGAGCGTGGGGACCGACTCGGGGGCGGGGGGGGGGCGGTGCCCACGCGGGACACGCTCCCCACAAGCGCCGCCCCCCGCGACGGGAGGGCTGTAGTGACGGGTGCCGACCAGGAGAGCGCAATATTCAGCTTTGCGAGAGGCAGCGGGTGTCTTGCTGAGCCTGCCGCAGAGCCATGAGGCAGTAGGGGACATCTGTGCAATGGTTTCCCACGCTGAGGGACTGAACACGCTCTGGTCAGCCTGATTTTGTAGAAATCTTTGGTCTTGGCAGTTGTTTTGGGTCGCGCAGCTGCAGCTTTTAAAAGTTTTAAAACTCACATTTTCTTCGTGAGTTCTGAAGGACAAAGCCTGTTCCGGGAACCACACAAAATGAGGGGGATGTGGGAAAAACAGTGCCCGGACTGAAACGCAACCTCCAAACCCAAGCAGACAGTGTGATACGGGATGCTGACCGTTACACCCGCTAACCGCCTTTTGGAAAAAGTACCTTTAGTTCAGGTGCACGGGACCTCCTTTGGAAGGAGACTGCGGCTGTGGCCGAACCGGCGGCACCCCCGTCCCTCCTGGTGAGGAGCGTACCTCGCAAAAGGGCAGGGGTTGGAGTTCTTCTCCAAATGGATCTTTTTCGCTTGCCTTCACGAGCAGAATAACCCAATGCACCTGCGCAAAGCACAAACAGGCACCCACTTCCTTCACACATACTCATCTGCTCTTAAAGCCGGGAGGTCTCCTCCTCCCTCGCTAACGCTGGGGTTTGACGAGCACATCTTTTGCAGCCCCACCATCGTGTTGCTCTTCTTTACCGCTCTGCCACCCACTTACTACGTCTGCCTGCGTGCCTGAGCTGTGAATGGCTTGCAAACTGGTTTTGGGCTAAAAATAATGTAGTGCAACATCCGTTGGTTCAAACCTGTCCTCTTTGTTAGACGTAGGATGGCGTTAGCCTGGGATTGCTTCTGGCACACAAATTGCCTGCTTGACGTAACACCCATCTCTTCTGTTTTCTGGAGCTGACGGATCATTTCTGGTGGCTGCACTGGGGGTTTATGTTTAATTATTTAAGATACGGGGATAGCTAGAAATGCGCTCCACGTGGCTTTGGCCCCCAGTGCCCGGTCTGGGGTTGAGGTGGGGGTGAGATGTCCATTGCTCCCCGCCACTAACAGTGCCAGCTCAGTTTTGAGCCAAGCCAGCCAGGTTTCATGTTTAACACGAGGACCTATTTTGGTAATCCCTCCGGTGATGCCGGGGGTCCCTGTTGGGTTTCAGAGCCTCCGGTAAAGGTCAGCACAGCACCTGGAGGAGGGGGAGCATTGTCTGTCCTTGCTTAAAGTGCAACCTAGAGTGCAAACTCCACGGGGCAGTGTGTCAAAATGGGGCAAGTCTGTTGCATCCTCCTGGGCTGGTGAGGTTAGATTGAAGATACACAAGCTTTAAAAAGGAGATCTGGGGAGCAAGGGATTTCAAACAGTTTGGGGTTTTTTTTAAGTTTACACACAAAGTAGTGTGTGCCTGTTGATTGGTCAGTTGACTGATGGGTGGATTTGATGTGTGGAAATTGTTTAAGGGATAATCTCTGGCAACTTTCAGAGTGTCATAATATAGTTGTTTCCTTTCTATTGTCTGTTGAAAGAAAACAGGCTTGGTTTTTTGTCTGCCTTTTTAAAGGAAACCACATTTGAAATACAGACCCTTGTAACAGTCCAAGACAAAAATTCTCCATTTATATTTTGCAAGAAAACTTCACTCTTATGTGCTGTGTATTACTATTATTATTAGTGTTCACATGGCCCTGTAGTTGTTCTCATTTTTTCACAATTAAACATTCCCCTCAGAAATTTATAATCTCAGTTTATTTCCAGGTGTCCTTATAATGCTTTAGAAAATCAGAGGACGAATTAATCTCGGTAATAATTTTTTCTAGAAGATTTAGTCTAAGGTGAAATTTAGTCCCAGAACTTCAATAAATCATGTCAGCAATATTAATTAGAATATGCACTTTATTAATTTTCTTTATTACATGCAGCTACTTGATGTCTTCTTGCATGTCAGCTACAGCTGCAATTCCGGAAATAACAAACTCTGTCATTTTTTATTAATCACTACTTAGAAGAAGGTGACTAGTAAGTTGCATGTGCTTTTAGTGCTGTTTTAAGGCCAAAGCGAACAGCCCCACTCATTAATATTTAAGAACTTGCTTGATCCAAGAACACGAAGATAGCATTAATTCTCATTTACGAGAAACCTTTGAAGTAATATTTGTTACCGGTAAAAGCAAGAAATTAGGATGTTCATCTCAGCAGAGATCAACATTTAAGTTTACAGTGTTCCTTTCATAGTATGACACTATTACAACACTAGTTGTTTAAAAGGACATTTCTAAATCAACTGCCATTTTAAAATTTATTTTAGCAAACACTATAGCTCATCGTGGCCCCAGAAGGTTCTGTTCCCCCACCCAAAGACATCTCAGGGGGCACATTCAGCTCTGAAGGTCTGTGATCCAGTGACCGTGACTCACTGATGGGGGTTTGTGTAAAGAGGGTTGCACCACTGGCAGGCACAGCGGCACCACAAACACAAGGGGCAGTGAGCAAATAGTCATTCCTCAAAACACACACATACACGCCTCTGCCAGTAAGTGCCTTTTCAGTACAAAAATACTGTACAAAGGGATGTCCGGGAACACCATCAGGTCCACGTTGTATTATTAGACATCCTAATAGCAGGTGTGTTGTGGTGTGTTAACTATCACGTTAACTCTGGGAACAGCTTCTCATTAACCATATGAGTTGGAGAAGGCAATATGAAGGGAAAAAGATTAGGTGTCCCATTTTGAAGAGAAAACCTCTTTGGTATCATTTTTAGAAGTAGTTTAAACCACGGTTTTGGTTATTCATAAAGCTTCATTCATTCCTTAGAAAGTGTCAGCCTAACCGTAATGGTTGCAAGCACGAGAGAAAAATCACATCTCATAACCAGCATGTTAACTAACATAGATTACGTTCTGCTGCCAAAATGTTTTTCTATCTGTGTGTGTGTTTGCCGGTATAGTTTGCTCTGTATGCAGTTCCAGATTTGGACTGGTTTTTGCTGATAAAACTCTGCAGGCAAAACCTTTGCAGCGTAGACAAGGCCTCTGCTTACCAGATGAGCGGTTGCCCCATCCCCATCCTGGGGCATCTGCTCATTTCACACAAAGCCGGAAACCCGCTGTGGTATGACATACATGTGTCATTCATGGTAAATCCCCAGGGAGACACAACCACTCTTGGGGAAGCCAATGAAACGTACTGCAGCCAGGAGGGTCAAAGGCTGAGTTCCAAAGGGGAAATCCCATCTGAAGGCAGATGAAGCCTGGGGTTTTCCCATGCTGGGACTCTGCAGCAGGCTTGGGGGTCATTCGGTCCCCAACATCCTCTGCACAGCCACAGCCACGCTTCTTCATAGTGGGGTGAAGAGTACTTAATGCCTGAAGAAGGACGCTGAAGTTACCACAGAGCATGGTGATGGTTTCAGAATGGATCTAGGACAAATATTGTACATTTAACTAAGATTTGTTTGGACTGAGCCAGGATAATTTAAGAGTAAGTTTCTAGCTCAGGACTAGTGAGATCTTGTTTTAGTTCTGCTGTATCACGAGCTACCCCTAAGGCCTGGGCAAGGGTTCTGCATCACTGTGTCCCTTCCTTATACGTAAGATGAGGGTGACTGAACTTCCCTCAGAGGTACATGGGGGGAAAACTGCAGTTAAGGTTGGGAGATGACCAGAATCAGTGATAATGTCTTGGCTAGCATCTTTAAGTGGAAATAACATGTTAATGATGTCAGTTTTGGCCTTAGCAGAGTTCTTTAATGCCTGTAGGGAGAAGCTTATGTTCTTCCAAATCTAATAGTGTTGGTGATGTCCTCATGCAAGAGATCAGATTCAGTGGAGTTAGGGCTCCTTGAGCCACGGCTGATTTTGGTCCAAGCTGTTTAATAATTAAACCAGTCAGGTTAAAGAGTTTTCATGTTTCAGGAATCTCCATAGTTTACAAGAATTCTGACAACAGCACGAATACAGGAAAAAGGCCTAAACCAAGCAATTTTAGCTGTTCTCATCTTTTTTTACCATAAAGTCTCCTGCTCCATCAAGTTGGTCTTTGAAATGGAACCTCAGCTCACGGTTTGCGTCTCTTCATGTCTTCAGACATCAATATGAATGACTTCAGAAAAGTGTGCTGGCCCTCACTCAGCCCATTTTATTTAATTCAGTATAGTATGAGCATTTATAATGCACAAGAAAATCACAGGATATAAAGACACCAAAATGTTAAAACTCTGCTACTATGAAAGCAGCAATACACCATACTCTTTTAAAGCATCAGAAAGCATGTTTGAGTATTCCACTATGATTAAAAATAGCTATGCTGTATTCTTTTAAAAGATTATTAAAAATATTTAAATAATGTTTGACAGCTGTACTTTTTGTATTAAAAAAGGAAAACAGCAAATTAATGTGTAAAATTTAATTATTTTACTTCATTTACATTGTCATATTGCTAAAGTAATGGAATAGCATTGGTTTATGCTCATAATATTAATCTGGTCTTTAATTAGATCAAAACAATGTTTTCATTCAAAATTATTAATGTAATAAACGTAATATACTCTCTGTTGCTCTTGTACTTAAAGAGACCCAAAGACTTGCATACCTATCCAGACACCATCAGAACTATTTAGAAGAATGTAGCAAGCTGTATGATGTGAGTTTAATTCAAATTTAATATGATATTTCTGAAACACTCAAATTTTCAGCAGAGGGACAAAAAAGGAGACATCACAGTGTGACATCTGATGATGTTTCTTTCCTTTGGATGTTCACCTTTTCAGCTGTTTTGAGAGACTTGTGATTTTTGAGAAAACAGTAACCTTGTGTAATCTGAGCAGGAGGTACTTTTAAGGATTTAAACATCTGTTTGATGCCAGCATCAACAGAGGTCTCTGGGACATGTAGATAAGAGTTGTCCAGAGAAATTGCTCAACAACAAATGTATTCAGGCACACAGTGAAGAGAAAGGTTGAATATTAACAGAGATACAGTGATTGCTCGGATGGGTTGGTCCTATCACCATCAAGCCGGGAAATTAGGGTTGCCGCCTATATATAGGAACAGAGAGGACCTCTCCCTGTCAGAGCTGCTGGTGGGAGAAGGTCACTGAGCTGCTCAACCAAGCCAGCACCATGAAACTGCTCCTGCTGTTCCTGCTCTGTGTTTCCTCTGTTAAATCCCAGGCCTCTACTGACTATGACGAGGAGGTTGTAATACTGATCATAATTAAGAATAATTATAATAGTAAAAATTATTTATTTCATTTGATTGCATGCATGACTTACTCAACTTATGTGAGTTAGCTAAGTTAGAAGCTGTGGGAAAAAATGATCCAGTGCATGTTCTTTTTCTGCTTGAAGAGGTCAAAGAAATAACCTCTGTATTATTTTTTAGTGCGCATGTAATTGTACAATCGTTATTTTCTGAGTTTGTATATATTTTCTTCCTATTTCTTTTCTTTTTCTGTACGGAATGAAGAATGTCTGATGGTAAGATTAGTTATTTAGCTGAATTTATTTAAGGATATTAATTTAGCAACGTTGACATATGATGTTACAGACAATTAATATCAGGTGCAAAGGAGTAGAAATATGTAATTAATATGTCCTGTCTCAAAGACAGTAAAAACTTTTCTACAGATTCGGTAGGCATTGAAAAAAAAAAATTTAAGTACCTGTTCATATATCTTTACATTGGAAATAGAGAGGTAACAATGTTAAACAAAAAGGCAAGCAATAAGGATCTAAATCTAAAATAACAGTTTAACCTATATTTAGTTTTGTTCAAGTAAAATATTTTAATAGGAAATACAATTTAGAATCTCAGTACACTTTTTATATTTTGAAAATCCCTGCAAAAATGGAATAGGTCAGGGTGATCAGAAATGAGATTATTTTCTGTTATACAATCTAAGGATTTGTGTCGGTACATTGACTATTGATAACACTACTATGCTAAATCATTTTCAGCAATTTTGTGATTTGTATGCTGCCTACTTTTGAAACTAGTTAAAGCCTCTGACCCTGGATTCTTACAAATGTTTGTTATTTGTAGCAAAGTCTGGGAGGGATTGGAGACAGTCAAAGATTTTGATTCAGTAGTTCAAACAACTATTAATTCAAATGTTTTTTCCATTTTTGGCAGAGATGGGGAACGTATGCATCAGAGGGAGCTCTATAAACATACTCTGAGAGATGTTATTGAATGCCTTTCCTAATTCCATCAGTTAATAGCTGTCATGTGGCTTGAGACCTGATGATGTACTTGGCTGTGGCCTGATTTTCTGAGACCTTACAAATTTTCTTGTAGCCCCATGAAAAATTGGGACGCTGATAACACGATGCTGAATATTTTTCTTAGCTCCAAGAATGTCTAATTACTTTTTTTATATGCTACTACTTCAGATTTCACGGTGCTTAGTGGCTCTGAACTATATAAACTTTATTCCTTGGTCAGAACGAGCTATTGAAATATTGTTTTGCTTTGCTGTGAAGGCTTTTTAGTTTGTCTATATCTAGGTGGAGGGAGTGTGACTGGCCTTACAAGGGAGGGCATAGCAATGACTTTTACATAATGTCAGGATAATATTTCCATCATTGCTTTTATTCATTCCATTCCATGGTTTTCCTCGCTGTTGCAAGCACTAAAGAGTGCTGAACGGATGCCTCCGCCCTGTGCCTAGCATTTTGCAACAGCAATCCCAGATTCAGCGAGTTTTCTCTCCCCCTGGCTTTGCAGGACGATGCCCCTCAGCCCGGCGTCCGAGGCCACCGACCCCTGGACAAAAGGCGGGAATTGGCCCCCACGCTCCGACCCGTGGCTCCTCCCATCAGCGGAGTCGGGTACCAGCGCCGGCCCCCAAAGCGGGTGAAGCCTACCGACAAGAAAGAACGTATCATCTACCCCGACGCTGGTGGCTGCAAGCATCCTCTAGAGGAGCTGGTGGGTGTCTGCCTGTTGATGCAGCTGAGAACAGACTGTCCTTTTCTTCTAGTGTACCCAACACGGAGTATTCTTCGCCGAATAAGGGACGGTTGTTCATTTAAAGCAGCCCAACTTTGCTTCATTTTGCTTGAGTTTGGTAGGACTGCATTCAGAAGAGAGATGCCACAGAGTCCATGGGATTAGTCACGGAGTCAGACAGCCTACGGCAAAGATGGGGAAATGAGATTTGAACTGTAAATAAGGAAAGGAAGTATCTGTGGGTTAGCCTGTGCTTTCCATGTGGCTTTGAGTAGGTAACTATTAAGAAGGAGAGAAAAAACTCTGCAGAAGCACTGGCTTGAGTTTCAGATAATCTCAAGGAACACTAGGGACCAAAAAATAATCTCCTGTGAACTTCTTCAAATTTGTTTCAAACTGTAATTATAGTCAACCCTCAGTCACTGCCCCAGCTCTTACAGAAGAGCGTGCAAGCATGCCGAGATCCAGCATACTCCTCGCTGCCTTGCAATAGTCTGTCACACTGTCCCTGCTGTCCTCTCTGCCGGAAAACGCAAGCTGGAACGGTGCTGAGGGGCATCTTAGTGTCTGAGAGCAAATTTGAGCATGGAGGTTTCAGACAAATGAAATCTGTTAAAGCTTAATGACTACATGGTTGTGGTAGAGTCCCACTGCTGACTGGGTATTTTGGTTCTCACGGGACTTCAAAATTTCCCACCTCTTTTTAAAACACTGCTGTCCTTGATGGTGCAGCGCTTGTTGCAGAAGCAATGGTGCTCAGCTTCTTGAGATAATTTTTTAATGAATCTTATGGCCATTTCATGAAAGATGCTTATAACAAGGTGTAGAGAACATGGTTGATTCTCTGAGGCCAGTGAAAGAGGAAAGGGGCAGATATAAACTCGCACAGGCACCAGGTAGTTCCTGACAGGCTTTAATCACAGTTCAGGTGGCTTAACACCATGAACATTTAACAGTGCAGAAAAGTGGTAAGTAGATAGTAGACCAAAAAAGTGTGAAGTGAGAGGGCTTTTTGCAAGAGCTTCAACAAAAGAGCCCTTTCGGGGGGGGCTCAGGACTCCTTCCTGACCTTCAGACTGTAGCTTCTTTGTCGCAGGTGAATGTCTTGAGTCTTTATCTAGATGCTTAAATATCTGGTCTCACATTGCTGACTATTCAGTGTGTTCAAAGGCATGGTCATTCACTGATGGGATTAGAAACTTTTTATCTTGACTTTTATTCACAGCCCTTTTTGGTATTTTTAAGGGAGTGCTGTGTCCAACCGGATGTGAGCTGCAAACTACACTGGTAAAACAGGAAAAAAATGTGAAAGCAGTTGTTCGTGATCTAAAGGACAAAGTGAGCAAACTGTCTGAAACCTCTACAACTTTCTATGAATACGTGACTGTTCTAGACGATAAATTGGTAAAAAGGCAAAAACAAAGACAAGGTATGCTATTTGTATGCATTACTAGTGTGAACAGTGTTGCAGTTCTATTGGCATTGCTACTGTTACTTGTTAATTGGACTTCCTAAAAAAAATTTAAAATACAGTGGAATATCTAGCAAAGTAGGGTTCCATGACCATGTCCTCTTGAATCATTAAAAAAAAAAAAAATCCTTTGAGAGAAGCAGAGGAATGGATCTCATACTAAGGCAAGGTTCATATGAGGCCCCTCAATGTAAGGGTCGTGTGTTCCCCTCTTACCTGCTTTCCTATGTCCATCCAATCCCTTTATGCCCAGCTCCTGGCTTGGCACTGTGTCTGCCTGGAAAGAAGCTAATTATAGTTCTTTGGCAGAATATAGCACCACTGATAAACCTACTAGCTAGCAAAGAAATATCAATACACATGTACCACTTTCCTGAGAATTTCTGCAAAGTTTTTGCACATTGTGGAAAACTAAGCAAAAGAAATGCCTATACTTCCTCTCTGCTAAGGAAAGAAGTGGCTTCTCAAATTGTGCTTACCGATTGCTTTTCATTATTTCATAACTGGAAAACATGTTGAAAAATAATCTGCTTTTCATCTCTTTGTTTTCTAGACAATGATGATATACTTTCTCAGTACAACACAGAAGTGGAATTGCATTATAGTTATATAAAGGATAATCTGGACAATAACATCCCATCTAGCCTCAGGGTCCTTCGTGCAGTTGTGGATTCTTTACACAAAAAGATACAAAAACTGGAAAATGCCATTGCAACCCAGGTGGACTACTGCCGTTCCCCATGTGTTGTTTCTTGTAATATTCCGGTGGTTTCAGGCAAAGGTACTCATTCAACTCTAACGACATCTCTTCTCCCATTTATATCACTGTGCAAATTGACAGATGCATCATTTGATTGTTTTTAACGTGCCTCTGAAACTTGCGTCATTGATTAGGATAGCAGAAAAGAGAGAAAGTGATCCTAAATGAAAAAAATCTTTTATGGATGCCTATACTGGTCAGACCAAAGATCCTCTTGCCCAATATCAGTCATCTTTAGTGACCAGTGGCATTTTAAAGAAATATGTGCTTCAGGGTCTTTGTAAGGTGGAGGTGATACATTTGTGACTATCTTAGTTGAACCCTTGATTTTTTTCAGTCAAGAAAGGTTCTTCTTTCCCAAGCTTGTCTAGTTCAAAAAGTCATTGGAAAGTATACAGTCTTCCATCACTCAGTTTGAACTTGTAGAAATTCCTCTTTGGAAAAGTAGAACAATGTAGGTGGACTGTTCTTTCTTCCCCGATTCTTTCACATGATGCATCACAAAAATCAAAATGAAAGTAGAATTACTTATATATATTTAAAATTGTTCCCTTATAATCAGCAAACCAAAGGATAAGAAGATTGTGGAAGAAGTTCACAGCTCTTTCAGTAACAGCATCTCCGGTTTATTCTTCCAGAATGTGAGGATATTATCAGAAAGGGAGGCGAGACATCCGAAATGTACCTCATCCAGCCAGATCCTTTCGCCAGACCATACAAAGTATACTGTGACATGGAAACAGATAATGGAGGTTAGTGTGAAATAGCTATGTTGTTAAAATATTAATTAATATGGATGCTGCAAAAAATAATATAGTAATTTGCATTTTATAACTCCATATTAGTTTGTATAACTTTTGTAATTACTTGAGAATTAAGTCTGATTGACTCATTCAGGCAAGTCTTGTTGGACGTCTTCAGATGCACAGTAGGATACTTCTATAATGAAACTGAAAATAAATTGCTGGAATAGGGTTGGTAAATAAAAATGTGTCTTACTGTGACTAGAATAGACAACGTACGGGTGGGCAGACAAGGATAGCCTGGTTCATTTCTTACCCCACTACTATGCACTAGACAGAAGATTGGGGCAGTCCTTCATGTTCTGCTTTTTCCACCTTTCCTTGTGAAGCAAGGCACTACTTGAGTGTGAGTGAAAATGGCGAGGCTGAGCTCGCAAGCAGTGAAAACTCAGACCTGCTGCAAGAAAGCCATATGCTCCGCTTGCCTTGAGATGAAGATAAAAGGGCTGTATCTTAATGTTTCATGCTCCTTTCTTAATGGCAATTTAATCTAAATACTGTCGCTTCTTCAGGCTGGACTTTGATTCAGAACCGCCAGGATGGCAGTGTTAATTTTGGAAGAGTATGGGATCAATACAAAAAAGGATTTGGAAATGTTGCAAAGAGTGGAGGGAAGAACTACTGCGACACACCAGGTAAAACATCGAGCATGAAACACAAAGAGCTCCTCTTACTGAAAATGTTTTCTCATATTTCTCAAAGTTCTTTAATTTTTTTTTTAAATTAACTAAACCACTTCGGCAGACCTATAGGCAAATCATGAAGTTTCCTTGAAATACATTGTGAAGTCTATTTCACAGAGCTCTCACTGGTTGCTTCTCAGGTGAATATTGGCTTGGAAATGACAAGATCAGCCAACTCACCAAAATAGGGCCCACTGAAGTTTTAATTGAAATGGAGGACTGGAATGGCGATAAAGTATCAGCTCATTATGGAGGTTTCACCATACAGAATGAAGGAAACAAGTATCAGCTTTCCGTTAGTAACTACAAAGGCAATGCAGGCAACGCGCTAATGGAAGGAGCTTCACAGGTGCATGGAGAAAACAGGACAATGACAATTCACAATGGCATGTTCTTCAGTACTTATGACAGAGACAATGATGGATGGTATGTACTTGCATTAGACATTTAAAATAAAAATAGAGCTGAATACAGAATATCTCTCTTTGCTGCTAGTTTTCACAGCATTTCATAGTATCTTAAAATATGTTTTATCCCTGCAAGTTACCAGCCAAATGTCCATGCAGTTCTTCTGGCTTAGCCAAGGCAGGGAAAACTGTATATTAGGTTAGTGCTGCTCCACAACCAAGTAAGAAGCAAGCACGGTGAATTTAATTTATTCCATCAATGACATTACCATAGAAGAATCAGCAAATCTGGATGCAATAGATTAATTGTCAGAGACTGATGGCAGTGCTGGGAACACACTCTTGCTTAAGTAGCAATATGTGCACTCACTCCAGTAACACATGATGGGTCCTAAAAAAAGAGACAAGTAGCATGTTCTACTTAAAAAACAAAGTTCTGCCTACTCAGAAGACAGGAGCTCATTGTAAAGTACATAATTTAGCACTGTATCTCTAAACTATGTGCTATGTCTTTATCTTAATAATTGATTACATATTAATGAATAAAGGAATTGTTTATATTGGGGAAGACCCACACTTCTCATTGTTTTATATCTTTCAATTGCATTGATATTGCAATTATCATCATGAACTGCAAGTAACTGTAGTTATCAATTGGTAAACTAAAATGACACTCCCAAAGAGATGCAGCTAAAATTTGATTTGTTTTTCTTAGCTGCTTCACCTTCCAAGTGCACTGTGTAGCACACACTTGTGATGGTCAATCTTTTACAGAAAGTTCAGAGAGGATTTTAAATGTTTATTATGGTTTGAAAATTTCAGTTCAGGGGCAGTTGCATGTACTCTGTTGATCTGCTTGCTTACAGTTCACCTGTCACTCTTAACACTTTCTTTTCCCTCATCAGGTTAACTGCAGATCCAAGAAAACAGTGCTCCAAAGAAGATGGTGGTGGATGGTGGTACAACCGCTGCCACTCAGCCAACCCCAACGGCAGATACTACTGGGGAGGGACCTACAGCTGGGATATGGCAAAACATGGTACAGATGATGGTGTTGTATGGATGAACTGGAAAGGGTCATGGTATTCAATGAAGAAGATGAGCATGAAAATCAGGCCATACTTTCCACATTAACCGTTATCAAAATGTACAGAATCAGGGATTTTCTTTTAATATTTGTACATTTAGCCACGGTATTCAGGCGTGTCTTTATATGTGAGAATCACATATGTATGTATGAGTATATCGTGACCTAAAGTGAAAACCGATGTCAACTGTAAATCAAAATCTGACTGATGAAAATAACTCACGTGTATTTTGCTCCATAGAAGTAACTATTATAGAATAATGCTGACAAAAAAACCCAAACCCCAACTTGTTTCACTCTTTTACAAAGGACTTCTATACCACATTTGAAGAGGAAGAGGATTATTTTTAAAAGTTTTCTAAAAATTAAATAAAGCCTTAAAACTAAAGTTTTCTTCACACGATTCCTAAGTATTTATGCATTATCTGGGGAGAAGCAAACACATTCCACTAAATAAGGGACAGTCTTTTTCTTTTATATTATAGAGGTAATGGTAACTACCCCTGTTAACAAGTTGAGAACGAATAAAGTGAAAATATAGTATCTAACAAATGGATAGGTCACCAGTCACTTAGATGAAATCCCATATGCTGGATAAAATATGCCCTTTCCTGGGACCTGGCTCACATCCTGTGCTTCTTAATATGGCTTCCACCATCCCACATGCTTTTATCATAGAATAAAATACAGTATTAGAAGATCTGGCTGGTATGCCTTTCGCACAATCACTATAGTGGGACTAGAGCAATTAGTGACTCCAATCATAGGGTAGGTGGAAGTTGGGTGTTTCATCAAAGCTAGTGGTCTAGGCTCCTTCTTTAGCCAGGAGCAGAGGTTGTCCCAAAGACAGAACTTCCCAACCCTGGTAGGCAGGATCAAACATCTCTCAGAGGGGACTGCCTTCCTCCACAAAGGAAGGGACCAGGATCACTAGCAGCAGATGTATCCCATCTGAAACCTCTTGTGTTGACTTAACCTGTGGAGCCCAGGAGGACAAGCAGGAGACATCATGGCAGCATCTCACTACATAAGCGCAAAATGTTCAGCATCCCCACAGGCAGGCTCCCACTGAGGCTAGGGAACAAAAGGCATAAAGCAGAAGCCCCTTTTCCAAAAGCACAGACACTTCTGCTACACATGGCTGTAAAGATGTCTTTGCTCTTCAGCAAACTCTCCAAAAAGATTTGACAGTGGCTGTGTTTAAGAAGCACTGAAAAAGGCTAAAAGTGAGGTGGTTTGCCGATATTTGATGATATTGTTAAATGGTATGAAATATGCTGGCCAGTTAGATTGGAGGCAAGGGAAGTTTGCTCATGCTTGTTTCTCAATAGAAGCACAGAAACAATAAACAGAGTAAATACTTGTGTAATTTTATGTCATAAGGTATAAAGGTAAATACAGCATGTTCTTGTGTAATTGTGTAACCAATGTAACTGTTTTTCCATGCACAGAATCACAGAATGATAGGGGTTGGAAAGGACCTTCAGAGATTATCTAGTCCAACCCCCCTGCCAAAGCAGGTTCACCTAGAGCAGGTTGGACGGGAATGCATCCAGGCGGGTTTTGAATATCTCCATAGAAGGAGTCTCAACAACCTCTCTGGGCAGCCTGTTCCAGTGCTCTGTCATCCTCAAAGTAAAGAAGTTTTTCCTGCAGCCAGCTTTTTGCTAAGAAATCCTTACCACACACTGTCAGCAAGTTCCTGATTTAAACCGCTTATCTGTAGAAGAATCCTTGCTTGACACCTGTGCCGAGAAATATTCTAAACCAAGGAAATATATACTATAGCTATGCAGGTGTTTCTCATCTTGCTTGTGCTGGTTACAATCATAACTTTTTAGTGGTCACTAGAATCAAAGAATCATAGAATCATGGAATGGTTTATGTTGGAAAGGACCTTAAAGCTCATCTAGTTCCAAACCCCCTGCCATGGGCAGGGACACCTTCCACTAGACCAGGTTGCTCAAAGCCCCATCCAGCCTGGCCTTGAACACTTTTAGGGATGGGGCCTCCACAAATTCCCTGGGTAATTTGTTCCAGTGCCTCACCACCCTCATAGTGAATTATTTTTCATAATATCTAATCTAAATCTACTCTCTTCCAGTTTGAAGAAATTGCCCCTCCTCCTATCACTACATGCCCTTGTAAAATGTCCCTCTCCAGCTTTCTTGTAGGCCCCCTTCAGATACTGGAATGCTGCTATAAGGTCTCCCCAGAGCCTTCTCTTCTCCAGGCTGAACAACCCCAACTCTCTCAGTCTGTCTTCACAGGAGAGGTGCTCCAGCCCTCTGATCATCTTTGTGGCCCTCCTCTGCGCTCGCTCCAACAGGTCCATGTCCTTCTTATGTTGGGGACTCCAGAGCTGGACACAGTACTCCAGGTGGGGTCTCACCAGAGCAGAGTAGAGGGGCAGAATCACCTCCCTCGACCTGCTGGCCACGCTTCTTTTGATGCAGCCCAGGATTTGGTTGGCATTCTGGGCTGTGAGCACACATTGCTGGCTCACATTGAGTTTCTCATCAACCAACACCCCCAAGTCCTTCTCCTCAGGGCTGCTCTCAATCCATTCTCTACCCAGCCTGTATTTGTGCTTGGGATTGCTCTGACCCATGTGCAGGACCTTGCACTTGGCCTTGTTGAACTTCATGAGGTTTGCACAGGCCCACCTCTGAAGCCTGTCCAGGTCTCTCTGGGTGGCATCCCTCCCCTCCAGCGTGTCGACCGCTCCACACAGAAAATAATAGCCTGGTTTGGGAGTTATATTTTGATGAGTTATCATGAACTGTCTTATTTTGAAGCTACAGTATGCATGGTAAACTACCTAGAATTCATCAATGGAATGGAAGGTCTACCTCCATATTTGTAAAATCAAAGCTTAGGATGTCCTTAAAAATCAGTCCTAAAATGCATGCATCATTTTCGAAGTATGCTCCATGTTAGGTGTGTGCCAAAAGTGAGAACCCAAACCACCCGCTGCTCTGCCTGAGAACTGACTCCTGGCGCTGTTGTGCTCCCCTCAAAATGGAAATGAGAGGAGATGGCCTAGAAGTGTGACTGTCAAACCTGATCAGACTTTCACGGTTCATGTTAGTGGAGGCAGGAGTTCATGATGAACATACTTCTAAATTCTTTTACTTCTTTAACACTCTTAAACAAAGTTAATAATTCAAATTATAAATATTTTTATCTCCAGTCAAGGTGTGAGCTGCCAAAGACATAGACATAGACATATAGACATAGACAAAGACATAGTCAAAGACATAGACAAAGTTTATATATAAAGAGTTTTAAAATCAATATTTCCTTGAAAAGGTTTGTCAGTTATAAATAAGATGAAAGAACTGTTTTGTTAATGATTAATCAGTGTTTATTTTTTAAGCCACAGATGTGTCCAGTTGCCTTCAAATTCACAGGGTAAAGGTACATCATGCACACGTATAAAAAAAGTCTTTTCAACTTGTAGTCGTAACATATATATTAAAAGCCTGTCTTTCTACAGGGTTTCTATGGGCCTGATTTTCATTCTAACAGTTTTGAGGGAATAGTCAGAGGCTCTGAATGGCAGCCAGACCACGCCGTTTTCGATCTCATAAGGAATGTTGTACCTGGGGTCGTAGTGGCCCCCTAGGTAGTAAATGCCATTGAGGTTGGCCGCCTGGCAGCTGTTGTACCACCAGCCGCCCCCATACATCTCTGCGCAGCTCTCCTCCCAGCGGTCCTGGTCCCGGTCAAAGGTGCTGAACCGCATCTGGGCATGGGATGTGTATTCGGTGCCCTCCTCCAGCCAGCCGGCGATCAGCGCATCCCCGGCGGTCCCCTCGTAGGAGGACACGTCAAGGGCGTACCCTTCTGCTTCAGACCCTACCTGTACGATATACTCTGCATACACAGCATTTCCATCCCAGTCCTCTAACTCTACCCGAAGGAGAGTGTCATTCTGAGTCAGCAAGTGTATGTTCTCATTGCCCAGCCAGAACTCTCCTCGCCCTCTGCCATCCACGCTGCCGAAACCTCTCTTGTAGTCTTGCCAGGTCCGGTTAAAATTCACTGATCCATCCATTCTCTGTTGGATCAATAGCCATCCTCCCAAAGTGGTGTCTTGGTCGCAATAAACTGACAAAACCTTATTGGATCCCGCTGGCTTGATTTTGAAAATGCCACTTTTGGCACCAAAAGTGTGTTTCTGGCGGATATCATCACAGTCTAAAAAAAAAAGTTGATCTGGTTTGACAGGAGTTATCAGCAAAATTTAATAAAAGGTTCAGAGGAATCCAAGTAAAAATAGCTCTGAGGAAAATCGTTAAGCATGTTTTGGACTACACTAGGTATAGTGACAGGCAACGTTAAAAAGAATTCAGAAAAGAAAACTTTACATACTTCTTAAATTGTGAATTGTCTATGTAATACCCGAGTATTAATGAAATATTTTCCTTTTTTGTTTCTGAGGTGGCAACAAACAGACACAGTGCTTGCATTTTATCATTACACTGTTGTACTGCAGTGTCTAACACCAATGTGTCAGTTTGGTTATGGATGGAGTTTGGCTCCACTCCCTCAATAACTACTTCTGTCATGCCTGTGTACCTTTCCCAGTGTTGGCTGTCCTTTGCTTCACTCCTGACGGTCTGAAGCTGCGTGCCTGAAAGTCTGGGATATCCTCTGCACTCTGATCATGTTGCACCCCACCTAGCTGCTCAGTTATTTCACGGGTCTTTAGTGATTTGGTCTCGAAAGTGGAGCCTCCCTTGTTGAAACTAGAAGAGGAGCTGGTCACTACAGTCTTGGAGTGACTTGCACTGCCAGATGGGAATCCAGATGGCTGAAGGTGAAGTCCTCCAAAGTCATCTTCTTCCTCCTCTCCTAAGTCTGTAAATTTGCCTTTCCCCTCATAAGCCCCTGAATGACTGGATGCTCCAGTACCTAAGTGACTACTGCCTGTGGCAGTTGTGTGGCTGCTAGTTGAAATGCTGCTAGATCCACCAAGGGGCCTACTAACAGTGGATGGAGAGTCGGGGGTAAAAAATGATTCTAGCTCAGGGAATAAACTCTCTAGCTTGTGGAAGCTATCTGTCCCACCAATATGGTAAACACTCCCTTCCCCTCCAACATTTCCTGCTCCTTGTAAATAGGAGCAGTCTGAGCCATCAGAAGAAACCATTTTTTCAACTACTTCTTCTCTAGGGCCATCGGGGCCAGTGACAAATTTTGTGGTTGTAGTTTTGGTGCATCTACGAACAGTGGAGGTGGTTTTGCCTCCCAGACTAAGGGTGTCTCTCCCATGGGTAGGAGTAACTAATTTGCTGGTGCGTGAAGGTCCATCTCCCCTCGATTCTGCCACGGTGTACAAGCTGTCACCTCGGGAGGGGTTTGTGTCTGTTTCTGGTCTTTCTAATACTGCTTGCATCTGCCTGATGTTATTAACTATGTTCAGAGCTTGCATTTCAGGCAGAGGCTTATGCTTAAAATGGTCAGGAACATTTGAGTCCTTAAGTGGCCTCATTTTCAGTGTGCTTAAGGTGGTTGTTTGAAGCTCTGGGTGCAAGTTGATGGAGTTGGCTTGGGTAAGCTGCTTCTGGATGTTGTCATAGCTTTCTCTGTCCAGCTGGTAATCAAAACTTTTAGCACAGGTTCCTTTGCAAGATCGTATCTTAATATCAATGTCCACCTATATAAACAGAGAAAAATAATTTGGTTAGGGAGCTTTCCTGACTTTCTCAAGCAAGTGTATCCTTTAACTGGACTGGGGGAAGGTGGGAGCTGCCCTGGTACCTCCCACCTACAGCTGAGCTTTTCCAAAGCTCACTTTTGTAACCATTCCTGGGTTGGTTTCCACTGTAAATACAACACGTGCAATAGCACAGTGCCCATGAGCTCCATGGAGAAGTACGTTGTAGCATGTCCCTAATCTCTGCTCCCTTTATTCTCGGGGCATAGGGGGTCTTCCTGGGTTTGGAGGGAGTGCTGTAGACCTGGGCATATTCCTTGGAGACCGGGGCAGAAATGGGTCCTCCAAGAAGTGGGGAAGACACTGGACATGTCCCAGAGCTTGGCATGGCCCTGCTGTGAGGCCTGCCATCCTGGGGTTACCACTGCTTTCCCAAATGATCCAAAAAGCCAGATCTCTGATCCAGGGATCAAAATGGGCTTTTGAGCAAAACCGCTGTTTGTGCCAGGACTTTTCCTTGCGTTACTGTCAAAAGAACCGGCTGCAACCTGGGAACATGGGCTCTAACACCAGCACTGGCTCTGGGCAGCGGTGGCAGCACAGGGGAAGGACAGGGCGCATCCCCCTCATCGTAGCTGCTCAGCAGCTCCTTACAGGAGGAGAAATGGCTCATACAGAGCCAGTTATCAGCCGATATAATGCCCTTGCTGCCTGTCTGAGAGCAGAAGCAGCAGATCACAGAATCACAGAATCTCCTAGATTGGAAAAGACCTGGAAGATCATCTAGTCCAATCACTAACCTAACACTGACAAGCCCACCACTAAAGCATGTCCCTAAGCACTCTATCTACACAACCCTTAAATACCACCAGGGATGGGGACTCCACCACTGCCCTGGGTAACGCGTTCCAATGCCTGATGACCCTTTCAGTAAAGAAATTCTTCCTAATATCCAATCATGAGTATTAGATGGGACCAGGAGTCCTCCTGACCTCACAATGGTTCCCACAGAGCAGGAAAGAAAGAATGGTTCCCACAGAGCTGCACAGAAAGCATCTCATTTGGGGATTTGCCTCAGCCAGTCAGATCCTGTGGGAGTTGCACCGTGTTTTCTTCCAGAGGGAGTGCTGCTCACCATGTACGGTATAACGGATAGACCCTCTTTCTGTAGCTAAGCCCCAGAAAGAATGGAAATTACATAGCAGCTACCTACCTCCAAGCGCTTCATTTCCACCACCTGTTCCTGGATGCTGCTCTGCAGAGCTTTAATTCTGTTCACTTGAGTGATAACTCTCTGCTTTAATGTCACAATTCTCCGCCTCAGTTCTCCTGACACGTGGCCATAAGTCTCATCAGTCTCTGAAACAGAAATGCATCACAGTCACCTATGCACGTGTGATTTTCTTTCCTAAGAGAGTAGCATATTTTAAAATATGTAATTAAAACATGTAATTAAGAACATATTTCTCATAGTACTGAGCAGGTAAAAATTGCATGAGTTTTTACTAGTTAGCAATTAAGAGGGTTTTTTTTACTATGTTTATTCAAGCTCTTGACGATAAGGTTCAGTGCAGCATATATTTTCACTACATATTGCTTATGCACAAAAAAAAAAAATAAAATTCAGCAATGGATAATAAAACTGGGTGCGAGATACTCACGCTGAGCACTGTCCAGGTCTGGTTTTAGTACATTTATGGTTTCCACAATTATCCGATTGGATTTTTTAAAGTTGTTTTGATTTTCTGCAAGCAGCTTCCTGATTTTGTCTATTCTGTGATTATAATCCTGGTCTGTTTCATCAATCAGTCCTTGCATTCTGCAGCCTGATGGACATTTTGTACCCTAAAATTGGAAGAGGGCAATTATTGTCTTAAAATCTTAACGAGTAAACCTTATTTTAACACTACGTTTGCAGACTTTTGGCCAATACTGAAAACTTATTAAAAAAAAAAAATAGGGCAAGATTCTGCAAGTTCTCTTTAGGTGTCCTGTCCTATTCATCCAACGACTTCTCCAAGGACTTGTGTGGCTTAGAGCAAGCCACCTGGGGGCTGATCCTTTACCTGCTACGCCTCTGGCACTGGTGTGATGGAATCAGTGAAGCACATCCTCAGAAACCTGCCATAAGGTGGATGCGAGGAACAAGTAAACCCTTAATTTTCCCTCTCTTCTGCTCCTCAGGGGTGAAATATGACATATTTATATACCTATTTCCCAAAGGGCTGCTCTAAGAAGAAGTCTGTTGTCCAGTTTGAGCAAGAATATTAGAGGCCAACTTATTTAGGCAAAATTTTCCTCAGAAAAGCATAACGTTCTTACAGACTAAAGCTCTTTGCCAAGATGTCATCAAATAAATGTAGCATAGAGATGGACTGAGATGCAAGAGGCAAGAGAGAGACAAATTAGCAGTTTATACACAAAGACATCCAGTCAATCATCATGAGGCTATTCCTGAACATTTTGTCATCTGACGTTGTAAAAAGTAACTAGTGAAGTATAAGTTATTTCTAGCTATTTCTTTTCTTTATTGCACATCTTTCTTTCTATTGCCTTTCTTTTACCAATTACAAAAGTGGCAATATCAAAATTCTGAAAATAAATCTTTTTTTTTTTTTTCCTAGGAATAGCCACCTTTTATTTCATCTTTCTTTTCCAGACTTTCTCTGCTGATTCTGCACCCCTGCAAACTTCCCTTCACCTTCTTTCTTTCCCCTAATTTTTTTCTTTCTTTCTTTCTTTCCCACAGATCTCTCCAGACTGCCCCACCGTGAAATGTTACCTGTCCTCCCTCAGACCTAAAGCCCCACCGCGTGCTGGCTGCATGTCACCCGTCACAGCAGTCCAGCTGAGGTCCATGAGTGTCCTACTGATAGGCCCTGTGCCCACCCCCAGAGCTCATTGCTCACCCAGTCGTCGTCCGCACAGATGGGCCAGTTCTTCTCATACTGGCAGGTGGACTGGGACATGTGCTCCACAATCCTGGGACCACGCACTCCCGCACCCTCCTTTTCAAAGGTAGTCTCTCCATTTTGTGCCTGGCAGGAGGAAAAAGGGGAAAAGCGAAACTGAGATTAGCTAAACAGCTGCCAAGACAACAGAAATATAATGCTGACGTCCTCCAACACTCAGTGGCATAGCTGACGTGTGGCAGTTGCAGCCATCTGGAAAGCATCACACTGAACAGTGCAAGGATTTTATTCCTGACATTTCTTGTAAGATATGATTGTGTTTGTTTTGTCAGAATAAAGCTTTTCATCTCCTAAAATTTATGCTGCTGTGTAGGGAGCTGGTGAGCCTCAGGATATATTATGATAATATCATTCCACAGAAATCTTGTGTTCTGCGTGTAAATGTAAAATTAATTTGAAATTAGATTGGAACTGGTTAAGTTAAAGCAAATACTTTAAAAATCCTATATTCTATTTCCATTTGCTGCAATATTTCTAAATTTCTATTTCCATTCTACCGCCTTCAGTATACACAAAACTGGCTTAAAGATATGTAAGAAGAGAGTTTTCCCATTAGTGTTTCTGATTTTAATCACAGTTGCTAACTGTAAGCTTGTAGCACTGTTTTGCCTGGCATAAAGAGCAAGAAAGCTAATAACATCGTAAAAAAAATAATAATGTTGGATTCCATTGTGCTAACGCAAAGAAGAGAAATAAATATACTGAGATTTTCTTCAAACCTGAGAAGAATAAGTGCATATATACAAACTAATTCTAAGCCAAAACACTGTAAGGATTCCTACCGTGTTATCACTTAGTAAAAGACTGGAAAATAATTATTTTTCATAAAAGCAAGCCCTGTTTTCGGGCTCGAGATATAATTAAGTCTGACTGGATTCCTCTGCATACCTTATGTTCTTTTCAAGCAGCATAATTAATGCTTGAAAATATTAATGGTTAATTATTATTATGATTAATGCTTAATTCTGATGTGGAGAAAGTTTTCCTAATTCTGGCCTTCAGGGCCAGAACCTCAGCCCTGGGGAAGTGGAATGTCATTACTAAAATCAGCAGATTCATGCTGGTTTGATCCATCCTGCGGATCTGGCCCAAGTGCCTCTTAAAAGTAACAAAGAAAAACTTTACTTTTAGGTGGTCTGTGCCCTTTCAGCATTGACAGCTCCTCCAGTGCGACTGCTTCTGTTTTGTCCCATCTGCTTCCTGTAATTTCTGTCATTTGTTAAAATATGCGCATTCATCAAAAAACAGTCACAAAGACAAACATAAAGAATCTAACATAAGACTATGTTCCCAGACCTCAGTGAGAAAAGAAAAGGTTATATTAGCATAGTCGAAAATCAAGTATGTCTCTTTCCTTATTAAAAATTGATTCTTACTTAGCTTAGTTTAACCTAATGTTGCTGCCACAGGAATCCTTGGCTTTTAATGTGTATTTTATAACAAAGGTATTGTGTGTCATTTGTAGGTGGAAAACACTGGTGAAGTACCATCCAAAGGAGGGTAGAATTCACCCCAATCAACACGAAAATTCCTGACTGTCTGGAGCCACCAGCATCAAGTCAGTTAGGCTTAAGACTTACAGCATCACCTATCAATCTATGAATTCACGTTAAAGTATACGCTTTGCTGCTCCTGAAGCCAGGCAGATTCAGCAAAAAGGAATTAAGCAAAACTATAGTGCTGGATACTCAAGAACTACTGGTGAAAGGCCAGCAGTGAAGTGGTTACAGTAAGCTTGTGCATATGTGTGTGCATTGAATTTTACAAGCTAGGTGACAGCCAAAATGTATCTATCTAATGAATAAACATTAAATAAATGCTTACTCTTCAAAACAGAAAGATATGAAAAGAATCAAGTAAGCAAACTCATACCCAGGCTAAGTTGAGGCACAGCAACACACAGAGGATCCTCATTGATATCATCTTCAGGAGAAGAGCGAGCAGAACTCTGACTGAAAGGATGTTCTTCACCGGTGTTTTGGTGCAATTTAAACCTTAATGCGAAGCTGAGATTAATCATTATGCTCTCTTCTGTTTGGAGATAAAACATGCCAAACGCTCCCCTCCCCCTTAGGTGATTACTTAAGGCCTCTTGCACAAGTTTCTGAGGTTATTTGTTCCAGATAAGTTTGTACACCACCAACATGTGGGCAACACCATGTATTCCAGGAAAAAATCCATCTAAAGCTTAGTTTCTCGTAACTGGACGTTCAACTCGGACGTGTGCAGGACCTAGCAATGTGTGCAGGATCCGGCAACGCTTACCTGCTGGAAGACACACACTCTGTGTGATGGGCATTTAGCTAGCATAGCAAAGAGGGGATATTTGAAAAAGGAAGTCATTTGTTTGCCCTTTCTGTGTGACTGTGTTCCACTGCTGTGAAATCCACTGGCCTTTCCAAAGCAAGTACTAGTCTAAGAAAGGTTGATATAGTCTATCTGTGACCATGTGAAATTAATTCCTGAGGAGGGCAGAGCCCAGTTTACATCAGTTCTTACAGCTGGACCTTGCTAGTATTTGTGCAATGCATGATGTGTTTAACATTATGTTGTCTCTTACATAAATGGTATACTATAAGTTTTTTGTCAAGTAGGATTTGTTTGAAATGAACACATATTTATGATAAGCACAGTAAAGTGGTACTTGAAAATGTCCCAGAACAGATGTTGAGCGTAATCAATCTTCCTAAGGAGTCATGTCTCCTTAAATGTTTGTGTAATGGGTATAGTTTCGGTGGGGCAATTGATGATAATGTGCTGCTGATCTGAGCCCTACAACAAGCTTTACTGTTACGGGGGAGCGTTGTACATGGCTGTCAGATATGAGAGATGCTGCCCACCTCAAAAGTTGACACTGCAGCAAGCAGGAATGATCAAGAAAACCCTTGCTTGAGCATATGTGTGCCTAATCAGTTGAAAGTACAAAATTCTCTCTTGGCTTTTTAAAACCACGTGACATTCACAAAACTCTCCATCATCTACAGGTTGCAACATCTTATCATATTCTGCTTTAGTGGGACATGTTCAAGCTTGACTCTGGCATTTTACAACATATTTAATTAAAAAATAGCTGATTTGAGCTTTGGATCCATTCCAGCAGCAAATCCAGGTTTTGCCTTATCCCCCCTTCCTCTGCTTTTCCTCTTGTTTTCTGCCTTCAGGAGGCTTGAACCCTCTCCAAGTAAAGTTCACTGCAGTTGAACTGGACTCTTTGTTTCCTCCCATTTCTGGCCTTGCATTTCATGCTTCTCTTATCTAGCAAAACCCTCTTAAACCTGACTTAACGTACACCAATATCACTAACAGGGAGTCATATCCTCAGGTAGCAGAAGAGCTCAGTAAGATGGTCCCTTCCTTAGAGGTCCCTTCCAACTCTGAAAATTATGTGATTCCGTTAATGAGCTCTAGGCAATCCTGCTTTAGCAGGGGAGTTGGACTAGATGATCTCTAGAGGTCCCTTCCAACTCTGACAATTCCGTGATTCTGTGATTCCGTGATGGTGCTACAGTGGTTAACACCTACACCACCAGGATCTGGTTTTGCATGACAAAGGGTTTCTATTATATTTAAGGCTTAATCTTATTTTATCTGTGCACATTCTGAAACAAGATGTTTTGTTTATTTCAATTCCCTGCAATGCACTTTGTAAAGTCTTCTGTTGAATCCCATGCAGTGCCAGTAATACTATGATGCAACAAATCTCTTCTGATTTCAGCAAAGGACAGCCCAGCTAATTTCAGCAACAAGTGTCCAAACAGACCACATATTACCTTTGCTTGGTTTGAGGATCAGCCAGCCGTGGCTGTGTTGTTTGGTTGATAAATGTCCATAAGGCAGCTCCTGAACTCAAAGCAGATAATAACTATACTTAAATACCAAAATGCTCAGCTACCAGCTTCAGCAGAGGTAAGATTGGTGATGCTTCCCTGCTCCAAGTCCTACACAGTTTTGTTCACTCTGTTGTGGCAGTTCTATGAAAGAATTATAAAAAGCTCAGAGGACAATAAAATGCTTAAAGGAGGGAAAGACCACAATGAGGGGAGGTCTTGCAGGATTAGGATTAATTATTTTACAGAACCAAATAAAATGGACTTCATCCCAAATATATGGTAGTTTCCCACTCAAATGAACAAGCTCTAATTTAGCCTCCACAATAGATACATAACTCTGCTTAAAGATCACAGCCTTAGGACCTCCGTGCTCAGGAACACAAGAATTGCTATTACAGCCATCGCGTGCTCTCCTTGTGCGTACACTCATGGACTGTGCTTTACCCCAGGATCACATGTGAAGTTTCTTCCACCAAACCCCTTCCTCCTCACACTGAGCACGGCTGGTGCTCCGCAGGCAAGCACCTGCCCAGAGCTCTACACTCTTTTCATTGTATGATGATGCTCTGCAGACTGTTTAAAGCTTCAAGGATTTTCCTATGGTGCTCATTGCTCAGCTGCCCCAGTGCTTTACAAACATTCATTCCCTGGGCACAACTTTGCCCTTCTAACAGATGCAGAAGCCAGGTGAGAAGGTTAAGTCAAAAATTAGTTATTAATTTGGGGGATTCATTTTGATAGTCTGAATCTTCAGAGCACTCCTTATGTGCAGATCCCACTGATGGCAGCTGTAGCTCTGTGCCTGCGCCGGGGCTCAGGAGGAACATCCAGCAGCCAGCTCTGAGACACCTGAGTGTCTTACCTCTGGTCCCACAGGAACCAGGTGATGAGAGCACGAATAGTACCAAGTTCTGCAGGGCATCAGCTGTAAGTAAGAGACAACTGTGCCCCACCTGGTCTTACTCACGATGTGCATTGCACCCTGTGCAAAAACTAAAGCATCCGTCATAATTCAGTTATGATGTGACGTTACCCTAGTTCTGGCTTTTCCCAATTTGTAAGAGCATAATTTTGTGATCTTCAATAATCTCTGAACGTTATTTTTGTAATTTAATAGGCCTTAAAAATCAAGAGTAGTCAGAGCACATCAAGCAGAAGAATTTCTCCCTTCTCAACCATGCTGGCAGAGGATGTGACAATTTGCTAGATGGTGTCCCAGGTACCAGCTACCAGTGTAACGCTGGACACAGCAGTACCATGTGCCAGGCTTCCTCTGACCCTGATGGAGGGCGCAGCTCTCTGGTGACCTTCAAATGCAGAAAACGTAAGCTTTGGTCCAAGTAAAACTCGACCTCCAAGGCTAGAGGGACTGGAAAAAGTCGATAACCGATCATAAACATTAGGTAAGCTACAAGGGGTTTCCTGCTTCGTGTGAAGGGAATTGCTGGGTAAAGCTGGGGTGAAGGAGGAGCTCCTCAGGTTTTCCAGTTGAGGGCTGAATCAGGGCCTGACCTTTAGCCTGTACCTTTGCTTTCATGTCGCAATCATCCAGTCACTTCTCCCTGTGTTTGTTTGGAAGGCTAAAGGCCAAGAGCTAGATAAACTTTGGATTTAACTTTAATTCGTGATCAAAGGACAGAAGTGCAGCTCGCTACTTCAGCTGCCCTGCTCTTGGCAGGTTGCCACAGTAATAGTCGAGGAGTCTGGGATCTAACTCTGGTTTGTGTGCCCTAGATGTGAGCCAGCCCTTGTTTGCTCAGCACTGCCCCTGTCTCCTGCCTTACCACCAGTCCCTGCCACCAGTTTCCAAGCGGTGCCTTCCTCTCCTCTAGCCTGCTTATTCATGTCCCTCCTCTGCATACCTTGGCTGAGACTCCATCCTCCTTCAGCCCCAACTCTCCACTCCACTTTCTTTTCATGTGCTCCTTGGACTACTTAACTCTTCTGAATTCATCACTAGCCAGTCCCAGCATCTGGTCCCATATTTTCCCCATGAACTGTCCCAGTAACTGAGACCCTCCAGTCTGTCCACCTTTATTCTACCTCTATCCCTTCCTTGTCCACTTTTTCAGTTTTGGTTTTGGTTTGGTTTGGTTTGGCTTTTTGCTTTGGAGTAAGCATGCAAAAGAGAAAGTATTTCTGTTCCAAATTCCTCTGTTTTGTGCTACAGTGGTCTTTGGAAGAGTGACTGCAAGCACGAGGTATGAAAGAAAGGCAAACTTGTTGTAGTCACCAAGTCATATAATGAACTTTTATAAACTCAGAGGGGCACAGGCTTGCCTAAATACAGATGAGTTTCGCTACAGGCTATGATCTGAGGGTCATGTATGATAAAGACTGATTTAGACAAGAGAAATATGACCTCTCAATATGCAAAAGAGGGGCATTACGGCAAGTTGCAATCTATTTGCTTGCAAAAAGTAATACTGAGAGTATCATTCTCTCTCTAAGAGTCAGAAGAAATAGGAGATCTGTTCAGGCCCCTTTCTGATAGTCAGAGGGTTGGAAACAGTAGAAAGGAGCCCCAAAAGGCATGAGTCTTGCCAGTCTTCTTTCAGGGCCCAGAGAGTATAACTGTGGGCTGGGATCCTGCAGATTCCCTGATGAATTCTGGCACAGGACTTCTTTGAAAGATCAGGCTTCTTGGATTTGATAGTTCTGACCCTCCTGACCACTGGAACAGATGGTCCTCTCCAAAGAGGTTAAAACGATTTGTGAAAACTTCAGACACCAATCAACAAATCAACTGGAAGAATAAGCCAATCTTAGTTCTTGTGAGCAACCCATAAAATGCCAGCTCAAACCAGTGAAATGTGTGTAGTTACAGCAGATTGTCATCAAATAAATCATTACAGCCAAAAGCTAAACCGGGAGAGGCAAATCACAGTTCAGACCTAGCAGAGTGTCGATACAGAAGTCAAAGTGACAGAGGGGAAAGGAATATTTTTTAATTCCATATTGCAAGTGTATAAATAATAACAAGCTTAAAGTCATGTCATGGGTGGGATAAACTAAAAACAGAAAGTGGAAGTGATTTGGCCTATGCCACTCAAGTGGCTGTTTGCAGAACCAGGATCAGACAGGGTTTGCCAACCCTCAGCTCGCATCCTTCCCCCAGGCCTCTCTACACATACTGCTTCAGCTACAAGGAACCCCAGGAGAGGCCTCCCGGCACAAAACGTTCAGGAAAACTGCTTTGCTTGGTGAGGAATTGGGTGTTGAGGCTGGTGGTGAGCCAGGCAGCACGGCTGCTTGCATGGGTGCAACAGAGCTATGCAAATATACCAGTGGGTGGTGGGTATGGAGGGGTTGTTCCTCATCCCAAACATTGACAACCCCATGCTGACCCTATGCCAATGATGGCTTCTTCTCACCTACTCCTGAGAAACCTGCCTTCATCTTAGATTTTGGCCCTGGAGGTGATTCTGTCCCTCTACTCTGCTCTGGTAGAGATCCCACCTGGAGTACTGCATCCAGCTCTGGGGACCCCAACATAAGGAAGACATGGACCTGTTGGAGCGAGTCCAGAGGAGGGCCACAAAAATGATCAGAGGGCTGGAGCACCTCTGCTATGAAGACAGGCTGAGAGAAAAGGCTCCAGGGAGAACTTAGAGCGCTTTCCAGGTCTTAAAGGGGCCTACAGGAAAGATGGGGAGGGGCTCTTTATCAGGGAGTGTAGTGATAGGATGAGGGGTAATGGTTTTAAACTGGAAGAGGGTATATTTAGAATAGATATTAGGAAGAAATTCTTTACTGTAAGGGTGGTAAGGCACTGGAACAGGTTGCCCAGGGAAGTTGTGGCTGCCCCATCCCTGGAGGTGTTCAAGGCCAGGTTGGATGGGGCTTTGAGCTACCTGGTCTAGTGGGAGGTGTTCCTGCCTATGGCAGTGGGGTTGGAACTAGGTGAGCTTTAAGGTCCCTTCCAACTCTAACCATTCTATGATTCTATAATTCTATGTACTATATAGCAAATGAAACTCTTATTCTGAATAATATTTGAGAAACTTGTTAATATGTACGCTCTGGAGTAAAATATCTGTTCCTGGTCATGGATGGTATACTTCCTAACACATCCTGATGGAAAATGTATTCATTACTTTGTGGTAAGCTCAGTTAAGTAGCCTTCAGCAGTAAACTAGGCCTCTTTCAAGTTGCTATGTACTTTGACCTATGTCACAAATCAATTTCATCAGAAAACAGAATGAAAACTTTTGGAAACGAGCCGCATTTTATGGAGAAATAGCTCCAACACTTGCCTCTAAACAAAGAGCAGAAACTACTGGCATGCAATTCAGGAATGACTGAATCAAACAGGTTGGATCAAAGTAACCTTCCAACCATCATAAAGTTTACTTTGTTTTGTTTGACTGACAGCACAGCACAGATAACAAGTTCAGATTTTTTGTAATAATCAAAAATTTATTGAGAATTTGTACAGAAAAAAAAAACCATGTACAGAGGTAAGAACTGCCCAGGGAAGAGGCTTGGGCATTTTACAGTCAATGGTGTTTTATCGTCAAAGCCGAACTGTGTAACGTTAGGTAAGTTCAGTATCTAAGATACAAAAGGTTTGTTTTCCCTTTTCAGACCAGTCTTTGTGAAATTGTCCCTTTACGAGTCTCCAACCTACAACAGAAAAAAAAAGAGAGCATTTTAATGTTCTAAAGAAAGAAGTACATAAGTCTAAGATGACATGTTGATAGTGTTTATGCATACGTTATACTAGTTGGAAATTAAAAATGTAGCATTTAAAACACATGAAGGCAAGGGATTATTTCTGATAACGAGACTATCCATTTATCTATCTGTTAAAAGAAACACTAATGTGGAAGGTATACTAAAATCAAAGTACAAATATTTCTGTGACAAAATGGTAAACGAAGCTAACTTCTCTATGATGCAGTGGGCTTAACACATCAGCTGTCCTTGCTCAGTGTTTGAAATGATAACTATGCTCTGTTGTCATTTTAAAAATCTCCTCGGCCCTGCGGTCGAACCTGTTTGGTGTTGCCTAAGTTGTGCTGCTGTCCATCTACTGACAGTCTGTTGAATGGGATGATTTTCATTGCACTTTTCTTCATGGAGTACCACCGGTCACGCCAGGTCGCCCAAATGATGCCATTGTCATATCCAGATGGACCAGCATCTTTCGATGTGTACACACCATCTTAAAAACATCAGTTGGAGCAAAACAATCAGTTGCTTTCTAAAATAGTTAATATGCCCATACATTTTTCTGGTACTAACACCTCCATGGCATCCCTGGGCATGCTAACAGGCCCCATTCACTGCCCTTCTTCCCCTAGTTTGCCTCTCTCAAGACTGATTCTCCCACTTGGGGCTGGAGAGCAGCCCTAACTTCCTCTTGCTGGCATTAACAGTTATTGCAAAGAATGCACTATGCCAGCTTTGGGAAATCCAGATGGCAAAACATACTCAATGAAAGTGACCCATTTTTCTTTGTCACTAAAACATGGTGTCCTGGGTTATAGGTATTAAGAAGATACTTCACCTATATAATATTTGCCGTTGAGGTGGCCAGCATGACATCTATTCATCCACCATCCAGATCCATCTTGCTCAGCACAGTTGCCAGCGAAGTTATCATTGTCGTTGTCATAGGTACTGAACCGCATGCCATTGTGAGAGGTAAAGGATTTGTCACTGGGATCATCTCCAAAATCAAAGCCATCAAAGGCATCCCCGGCTTCACCACCGATAAAGTAGGCATAAGTCAGTCGATACTTGTCTTGTTCACTTCCCACTTTGAATACAGCATAGTCAGCAGTGCTGTTAACAAAGGATAATGGTGAATATGAGCATGCTGCATTCCCAGCACATGCACAAATGAAAAATAGGTGTTAGCACTGCAGAAAAGGCATTTATGGCATCCTAGCATTTGAAAAGGAATTGGTTTTGCATAATTGTGTGCCTCGGTTCAATGACTTACATCCAACCAATTTTTGCGCTCCAGCATCAGACATGCTTCCTGACTACTAGTCTTAAGTAATGTATGAAAGATATACACTATATAAACACACATGTATATATCTCCCAGGTCCATAATGCTTAGGCTTACTTAGGTCACGAGGAAATTCTTGGCGGGAGGAAGGAGCGGATGTCTCAAGAAATAGCAAGGATAGTCAGCCCTCCTGGAGAATGGAATACATTAGAATAGAATAGAATAGAATAGAATAGAATAGAATAGAATAGAATAGAATAGAATAGAATAGTTCGGTTGGAAGGGACCTACAACGATCATCTAGTCCACAAGATGCATCAGATGCGAGGAAACTTGAAGAGCAGAAACAGATTCCTTCTGCCAAATAAACTAGGGTTGCCAGCATGTGGCCTTCAGACACACACATGTGCCTGGCAGCAAGTCGCACACGGTGCCAATGCAGTGTCCAATGCATGTTAGCAGGTCTAAGGGCTCGTCATTTTTTCAGAGAGCTGTACAAACTGACGCAGCAGTGGAAGCAGTAGGTGTTAAGCTGCCATTTTCAGAAGCATCATGAGCAAGTACCCTTTTTTGCCACTCCAGTCCTCCAGTTCTATTCGTAAGGTGTATGGCAGAGTGGACTGCGTAGTTATTAAATGAATCTTTTCATTGCCCAGCCAGAACTCAGTGGTGTCGTCTGGAGACAGATGTCCAAATCCTTCCTTATACTGAATCCAACTTTTCCTGAAGTCCTCACTCCCGTCCAGTCTCTGGGGAAAAAAAAAACAACACAAAACCAAAACCAAAAACCTCAATCAAAAAGTTATGTATCTTATGTAGGTAAATAAAAACAGTGCTGATGGAATAAGCTTGCTTATGGTAATAATAATTAAGTGGCATACCCTCTGTAATACTGTCCAGCCGTTGCCATATGAGTCAATCTCACAGTAGACTAGGAATGACTGCTTGGCTTTTTGAGGCTTGATAAAGTAAAGACCGCTTTTTCTGGCACCTTTATTTGCAACATCTTGGCAATCTGAAGTAAAGACATTCAGAGGATCGTTGTTAATCTGGCTGCAGTTCTATCCTCACATTTATCTGATATTGTAACTTTCTTAGTGCAAGAAATACAATTCATCTAAATGTCATTGTTGCAAAGTTAGCTAGTTAATCCACATACTTTAATGTCATTGCCATAAAATCCTACCAAAGTTCACTGGACTTGTGTAAGATGAGGAGGAATTTAGTCTCACATACAGTTTAAGCAATTTAAATGTAAAATACAGTCATTGCATTAATTTTTACAGCAACAAAAATGGCACTTTTGGAGCTAATGGAATAATTAATTTTTTTTCAGGTGACTCAGTAGAAACGTGATAATGAATTACCTTCTGTTTGTCTTATGTCCATAGAAACTCTATTCCTGTCCCTCGCGTTTAGCATACATTTTGGGATAATCATGTTTTGGCCAAAAAGGCCAAAGGAGCAAGTGAGACCTCTGTTCCACCTGTATGCTCTGTTTGCAGAGCATCTACCTAGCGCTTATATTGATCCGAGCACTGGTTTCATAACTTGCAATCTTATATACCTTTGCAGAAATCTATGGCCCGTAAGATTACAAATAACTCCTTGCTGTGATGCCAACTGGCGATACCTGTAACTGAATTAACCCTCCACCCGACAATAAGCATTTTGTGCACCTCTTCCAGTTGTCTCCTGTATTTCAGCTTTGTCTCTGCATGGCTCCTGACAGTGTGACTCCAGCTGGGCGATCTTCTGTTTCAGCTGGGCGATCCTGTTGCTGTTCAATATATGTGTATCTGTCAACTGTCTGCACAGAGAGACATAAAAATGGCTTGTTGTTTCAGCTGTTTCGGAGTATGTAATGCGCGTTTCCCTGCACACGTGCCTCACCTCTGTAGCGTGCTGCTACATGCACCCCTGTGAAAGGGGGTGCCTCTGTTAGCGCTGATATTTAAAGATAAGGAAACTAGACAAAATGAGAAAGCACGTACTAAAACTTATGCAGAACTTGACTTGACTCTAATCAGCAAAATTGAAAGAGTAATTAATGTATGAATATAAGTCTATGGAAAGTTTTCCTTTGTTCTCCTGAAGTAAATGATGAATTATTCTTTTTTAATTATGGATGCATTTGTAAAACATAAATGAAGTAAATAAACTGCTGCAATTGTCAGAATGCCTAAATCGTCTTCGATATAACATTATAGAAGTGGAGATTTTTCTACATTCAGGTCAAAACCCATAACCTTAAGATCTAGAAAAGTTAATGATGTTTTCAATTTTATTTTCAACATCAATTTACAAAAGACTACCATTGTTTATAGTTACTTATGATTTATCTCAATGTAACTGAGCTAATTTTCATGCATATATGCAGTAAAATTAGCCAGAGTGAATGATTGTACAAATATTCCACATGCTCTGCTTTACAGCACAAACTCATATTAATAAAACCTCCAAAGGTCATGAAAAAAAAATAGGAGTAGCTGGCAGAGCAAAAGAAACATAAATAAAAATATCGCCATGCTTCTGACATTCTTATCTTCCACTTCTTGCACAATTAACAGCTTATGCAGATGAGCAGAGAATGCAATACCAGATCCTCATGACCCTTCTATGTCTTGCTAGGCAGCTGCTAATGACCGTGTGGGCACAATGGTCCATGTAAGCACAAAAAACCTTTCTAAGGGAGCCTGAGCTGCACTTGATAAAAAAACAGAAAGAAAATTATTTGGATTGCCAAGTGATATAAAAGGTGGAACATACTTACTGTATAGTACTTTCATGAGACAAAATAGTGTTTTCATATCTGATAATTTCTTCAATTATTTTCTTGGACTTTTGAGTAAAATCATCGATTGAATCTGTAAAAGAGACAAAGGTATAAAATTGTTGCAATTAGGCAAATTATAAAACAAGAAAACTAAATAAATTATATTTTTCAGTTGTGTAGTTATTTTTATAATCTCACTTGGTAGTTTCTGCTTGTCTGCAGGATAGAGGCTTTGGATGTGTTGAATCAAATGTTCTGCTGTTACTGTGGAGTTAGTAATTTGCCGCAAAATTCTCTCCATTTCCTGCAGTTCGTTATCCATAGTGAGGTGGTATTTATTAAAGAAATCTGCAATGCCACAGGTTGTTGGGCAGTAGCTACCCTAAAGACGAAAGAATAATAATTGGCAATGTTTCAGGAGCAAAGCAAGGAGAGCAGATATTTGGGCAGGGGAACTTTCAGGCACCGCTTATACAAACGATAGCGGATAAAAAAAGGGCAGGCATTCGCCACTTTGTCTGCTCTACTTGAATTTACAGAGGCAGTTTACTTTCACGCTGCGTGCGTACATAGCAAGAAATCAGTGCACTCTATTACTTGTAGCGTCTTCTGGATATATGCTTTCATCAACAGCGCAGCCTCCCGTACATTTTTACCAAGTGTATACCGCTATTAATAAATAACGGGTTTAAGCACAGTGTGTTTAATAAGTATCGAAAATAACAATATGGATCAAGTGATAATGGTAGTTAATAATCAGCATAGGAAAGCTTTAATTAGACTCTTAAGATAAAATAAAATTGTTCAGGTACTTACAAATCGTTCATCTAATATGCAGCAGTTTTCTCTGGTAGCAATGTACTGAAGAGAAGAAAGAAGACCATTTTCAGTGAATTTTCTCCAACGGCGCTTTCCGCGCCCAGGTGTATTCTAACACCGTCTCTTCACTTACCGCCATGCTGGTAGAAAAGAGGAGGGAGAGGAGAGGCCCCAGGGGAGCCCAGCTGCCTAACCTCAGCACCATCATGTCTGTCCCACCGGGCGCTGCCGACTGCTCGGTGGAGTCCTGCAGTCAGCAGCCGAAAATGTTCAACCCAGCACGGGGCGGCAGAGGTTTAAGGGAGCAGGCTGAAGCTGGGGGCGGGAACTGGGAGGTGGCGGGAAGAGGTGGGGTAGGGGTTTGAGGTGGATTCCCAGAATTGGAACACATCTCCTACTCCTCCCATTTTCAGAACCTGCTTCCCACCTACCCGCTTGATCTCTGTTCCAGCTGGGAGGTCTCAGGGGAGAAGGGAAGGTGAGACAAGGCATGGAGATGCTGCTCCTAGTAACACGCGCGTTAAGGAAACTCACATATGTTTTCGGGATAGGGGCTGGCAGAAGTTTCACCCAAACAGCACAAGGAACAGTCACAGTAGCTATCTGAATTATGCATAACAACTACCAATAGCCTAATAATAAATACTATTTTGTGGTTATGGAGCACTTTCCTGCCTCAGATCTCAGTGTGCTTTGCAAAGAGAATGGACCTCATTCTCCCTCTTCTGCACATGACAAACTGAGGCGGAGAAAAGTCTGAAGTCACGTTGGGCAGTGGCATATATGGAAAAGAAGCCTGTGGTATTTCTCACAGGCAATAAAAGCATGAATCCTCCCTATCCTTCAACTCAAGGAGTCCATTTGAACAATTTTGATCAAAGTTTCCTTGCTGGGGAGCTAAGGTTGTCAGTATCTGCCCAATTCAATACACCTACAAGACTGGTGACAACCTCCCTCTTCTGCTATGGGCTTTACCCCAGCCAAATTATTTTATGTATGTGTTTCTGCTTACTGTATTAATAGCATTAATAGCTTTCTACTCATGCCCTGCACCTGATCTTTAGGCTGTGCCTTCTCCAGAGGAAGCCTGCTTTTGTGTCTGTACAACATCCCGTGTGATGGGACAATGCTGAATGAGGCTTTTGACTTCAATACCTTTGACCAAATGATGAAAAGAATGGTGGGACTGGGGCTCACTGCTAGATCTGTTGTTACTGGGGTCGGCTTTGTGATTTCAGACAAATGACTTCACCTCTGTACAGCATGTTTCAACTTTGCTTAATATGTATTTAAAGTCCATGGACAAAAGCACTCTATAGAAGCTAGATGTTATACGATTACAAAATTAGATATGATTATGCCTGACATATGGAGAGTTCCTGACCTGTATATATGACCTCCTTTCATCGGGTCACATCTGGTCAACCAGGAGGTTCCCATCATGTTCAAGGATCCAGCCACATATTGCCAGAAGGAAATCTGAGCATTTATGATGCTAACAATCAAATTTATGGGACACTTATGTGAAGCTGAAGCACTGTTTATGGGAGAGTCAGCTTTCCAGTAACCGTGTTGATGACCGGTGAGTTAGCTGCCAGGCTGCCAAAAGTCCTTTCCAAAGGATGACCGATACTAGACATTTACCCTTCCAGTTCTGGCATTAATTACCTTCAAGAGTCATGTGCTGAACGTGCTTCTGTTGTCCTTACTGACACAAATAGGACAGGGCTCCAACTTTTACACAGTTAGTTCTGTTTCCTAAAGAGTGAAAATAAAGTAAATAAAACTGGGTAAAAGTCTACCTGCTCTTGTGTTTTCTATTATTGCTTCATTAGTGCTGTTAACAGGGACTCAGGAAAGTACCAGTGAATCTCCTTGCCACAGCTGCTCACACATTGCTTGAGCTTGCTTTGCTGCTTCACTGGCTGCAGGTCATGACATGGGGTCCAGAGGATCCTGGAGGTACAATCTCAGTGGCTATGCACCACCAGGATTCCCTTAGATATGATTATAGAGCGTGAGTAGGTTGCTGGTATGAACTTTGTAAAATAACTGGCCCAGCTTCAATCACAGATTGAAGAGTGACAGCTCAAGAGTGCAGAAGGGCACGTAACATTCATGACACAGCAGGTGAACCACGTAACAGAACCCAGGTATCCCTCATCCTTTAACAGAGTAAAGAACATACTCTTCCCTTTTATCACTGTTGTACATGCAGGTTTGAAACTCTTTCAGAGTTAACAGCGATAACACAAAATTATCACTGTATAGATTTACATTCATGAAGGAAACAATATTAAACATTGCTTTGATGATTACCAAATATCTGTACACTGCATTAAGAAGTGTTGCCTACTTGTATTTCTAGTTGCAAACTCTTGTACTTCTTCGCAAAAGATTTAAATATTTTTAAAAGCCCCTTTTTTTTTTTTGTTTCCTTTACTGATTACAAGGTCATGATTTAGCCTTGAATAATTAATCCTTTCATATCTTTGCTTCCTTCTCTTTTCTTCTGTGGTTTCACCTTGCATGGCTTAGAAATAACTTATTCCCGCTTTTCATTCAGTTGAAAACAACATGTATTCTCCGGGGAATGGCTATGTAGTAGTTTTCCTCCCTTACATACCATTTTGTCTCGGTTGGTCCTGGCTGCAAAACAGCTGACCCATTTACCAGACAAAGGTGGTAGAGACCTAGTTGTACCCTGAGACGTGTCCAACATGAGCTGACTGTGTTGATTTTCTGGCCAGGTTTTTCTTTCCAGTAAGCCTGTTTGTTGATTTGGTAACAAATGAGGAATGGTTTGTGCAGCACAGGCAGAAGGAAGTGTTCTTAAAGTCAGTTTACTTTTTTCTTGCAGTCTATTTTTGAGTAGATAGTAAAGTTGAATCATTATTTGCTTAAAAGGGCCTGCTTCAACTCAATTTTGGTTAGTATTTTTGTCAAACAGCCACTGGGAGACTATCCAACACCTTCCCATTATTCATAGTAAATCTTCCCTCAGAAATACAAATGAGAAGAAATATGCTTGTGTTTGTAAATTAGTTCCCGAATAGCAGAATATTCTTACTGCTGTCTCAGAAAAAACAGTTGGTTCTTAAACTTACAACTCATACTGACATGCCTTAAGAATCTAACTTGAAAAATCAGTCTACAACATTTCAGAAATGCTTTAGTGATCCATTTTAACATTTCCGGTGGGGTTTTTATTGTTGTTTTAACTGAAAGTATTCAGTGGACTTGACTTGAACTTGCTTTTTTTTTTTTTTTCTCAGATGTTCCAAAAGTTAATTTTCATATGTAAAAATAAATACCAAAAATAAATTTTGAAAAAGCCCGAACAGTAAATATTTCACAAATTGCCTACTTTGCTTTGCAGTCCATCACCCATATGCATTACTCTGCTTGCACTACTAATAAGCTGTACAGATTAATGGGCAAAATCCCCTTTGTTAGGTCAATCAATGAGTGAGAGATAATTAGGATGAGAAACAGAGATGACTAAAAAGCTGACTCATGGAAGTTCTGCTGCTGGCGTGCTACACAACCAACTGCAGAAAAGTGAAAATGAAAAAAAAACTTTTGTAACTTATCTTTCTCTTCCTCTTTCAATATTCAAAACTTGGCCAAAAGGTAAATGGCAGCATTTTTGCCAACCCGGTAGTCCACTCTGTGCAGCAGACTTTTCCTTACTCACTCTTCCTGAAACGAAATGCCTGGAGCATTCCTGAGTCAGCAAAAATCAGCTTTCAGTTGCTCTGCATAGGAGAGGCTTTAATTTCTTTTCACTTATGACACCAGCAGAGATATTGACTGCACTCAGTTCACATACAGGCTGGAAATTGTTGCTTCTTTGAAAACGAAGCAAGGAAAAGTAAGAAATGTATGCATTTTGTGTCAGCCAGAGCTTTCCATTTCGGAAAGAATCCATGGGATATTTTGCTGCATGTACACCATGAATACAGAAGAGATACCTTCACTCGATTTACAGTGTATTCTTAAATATTATGGGATATTATATTTTCTTAAATCTAAGCATGGAAATTACACTGATGCGTGACTGCTAAAAATCATTTGGTTTGTTACTCATGTTCTTGTGGCCATTTTTTCCCAGCATTTTTTGTACATAACATAGCAACGTAAAAGACCCTTTGATTTCTGCAAATAATAACCAAAGGGGTTTTATGCAGCTAATGCATCATTGCTTTAATATATAGTTCTCATTTTTACTTCAAATACTACTACGGACAAATTTTCAATAATATTTAACAATTAAAAAGGCCAAAAATCAAGGCACCTCATTATTAAAGTACTTCTGAAAATAACGCATGTCCATAAGCCAGATATTTGGTGGTTTGAAGGAGCTATTGCCTTACTTTTGAAAAATCCTATAGTGTTTCTGTTCAGTGCTTTATTATGTGAATACATTAAAGATTTTATATAAACATCATTCAAATCTTAGGGAATTAAGAGAGAACATATCTCTAAAAATGACAGAAATGTGATACAAAGGAACAAAATCAAGATAGTTCAGAAGATTACACGTTTTGTTGCTTTGTGACAGCTGAGGTTTTTCTGAGTCCCAGAGCGTAGGATGTTATACTTCAACATGCTAGAAATCTACTAAATGTACTACAAACCCCAAAACCATGAGTTGGGATTAGTTACACATCATTATTGAGCTTTGAGTTGTTTGTGCCTTATATAGGGTTATTAGATGCAACATGGCAAATTCTCTCCCTTTACTGATTTACAGAGATCATTTTCAACTGTTGATTCACTGAGAAACGGTTGGTTTTTAGACTCTCTGCAAAAGAGAGATTGCAATGTATGCTTTACCTTCAGGGCAAGAGCAGTGAACTCCATTTGTTAAACAAAGAGATGCACTAATTTGTGGGAATGAGATAAGTAATAAATTCAAATATTTGCTGAATATTTTGTAATTAGTTGAGAGGACAGAGCCCAAATAAACTAAACAGAGCCTACTCAATAAACTAAAATATTTGTCAGCATCTGTTGATACTATAGGTTTGGACAGGAACTTATTTACAGTGACATTAAAGAAAACACAGCAAAAATGTAATATATTTCACAATAAAACCCTGGTCTGTGAAATACTTTGCTTGTACTTTTTTAGGCAATGAGAGGAAGCCTGACTGTCAGAAAAATGCTAGAAAAATAATGGAAAGTGTATTTACTTTGGAAAAATGTACTCTGCATTGTCCTCCCTGACTTCCAGGATTAGCTCTGAACGCTATTAATTCGGGATCACGGTAGTAGAAGAATGAATTTCACATTTCCTTTACACATCATCTGTGCTCCATGCTGGTGCACAAATCTGTTTACAGGGAGGGAAGCCTACATTTCAAACATTAATGGCACTAGCATAATAAAAGTAAATCTAAGTATTTAGGGTCACTGAAGGAAACTGAATCTCAGACTAAACTACATTTGAACCATGACAAAGAATAAAATTGTACTCTTTAATTTATTTTTTTACACGGTAACCTTTTTCTTTCTCCAGAATAAAAATTAAAGCCAGAAGATTTTTTTTTCCCTTCCTTCTCACAGTTTATAAGAGGAATTCAAAATCTGGCTTACTCTTAAAAGCCAGACGATGTGGAGTCCCACCATGCGACAGAGTTACAGTGTTTATTATTGTTGACCCGTATCCCCTATATAAGCCACAAATACAGACATGTTTTTAACTAGCACCTCCACGTACGAATTTCACATAGGCTTGTTACTGACTGTAGCTTTTCCTGGGCTTCACCAGGAAGGCTATTAATTCGGGAACAACAACACACAGTGCCATCTGATGTCCTCCAAGAGCAATAAACTGTTTCTAAAATCTGTTAAATCACATAAAGGCCAAAATCTCAAAAATTACAGCTTGACCATCACAGGACATTGCTTCCCAAGCCTACCTGGAAATGAGCTTCTAAATAATTTGTTTTCATCAGAACAATCCTAACCTCATGTATGAAATGACGGGCTCTGAACTAATCATTACTGCAGCACTGGCTTAGTATCTTACACATGTTGGATATCAATTGTCTCGCATACATGTAAACATCCATATGCAAATTTGCTAAAACTGTATTTATGCTTCATAAGGGCTTTAACATCGTTTCTGACAAAGCAAGATCCAGCCCATCGCAGAACCGTGAGCAGTTGCTGTCAAAACCCACGATACAAAAATATTTGAATGAAGTTAAAAGAATAAAGCACCGTCTATATTCCAAGCCTGTTCCACCAATGTACACAGAAAATGCATTCGTTCATCCCGAGCGAAACGCACACATTTGCCTCTCTGCATAGTGCAGACAGCACAGGGGATGCTGGCGGGAGTAGATGACGCTTTTTGGGACAGGGCATCATTTTGCATGCGAGGCAGTTGTGGATGATGGTGAAACATAGCCATCTACCGGCCTCTCGGTCGCTTTGCTTGAGCAGCCGTGTCTTCTCACATCCAGAAATTCAGTTTTGCAGCACGGAATCTTGGCCCAACCCATATCAACAGGAGTTTTACTTACATTCATGGGTTACAAATGATAGTTTGTTAGTGATTGGCGTTTATGTTGGATATGTTTAAGCGCAGAAGTGAGTGAGGACTGCAGCACGTTGATTATAGAGTCTTAGCCAAGGTGAACTGCATTTGAACTTCACCACAGGATTTGAGCCCCTTGCAAGACTTGCCAAGGATTAGCCATGTTTCCCGCTATGTTACAGGATGTCGGAATCTTACTGCAATGTATTCCATACTGAAACGCACATGGAAGACACTTTAAAATTTAGCTACAGAAAGCGTTTGTCTTTATGGCTACACTGATGGCTGTGTATTTTGTACCAGACGGTGCTCTTTCTGGTGCTTGCTTCAAAGTTTACTTTAAGGAGCTACAATAAATACACATTGGTATATTTAGGAGTCAGCTATACATAACATGGGTGGGGTTTTTTTCCCTATTGTGATTATTTGGATATTTACTAGTTTATAGGGACTCAAACCCTGTAAGCTTTCAACATAATAATTAAATAATTTAATAATTTATTAATAAAAAGTTAGGTCCTCTCTGCGTGTAGGAAACCCACCTTTTCTTTTGTCGTGACCTTCTTGGTTCTGCCTCTTTAATAATTTAGTACAATAATTGTTCCTAATTTCTTAGACACTTGGAAAGTTAGAAGATGGTGCTTTATGGCCTATTTTGCAATAGGAAAACATCACATCTCCCTACATAAAGAACCAAATTCTAAGATCACAGCATGACTATTTTCTGTCTTCTTTCAACTACATCATTTCTAACTGCAATTAGAAATCAGTCTAATTGGACACTTTATCAACAATCTTCAAAAGTACTTATTTAAATATTTTCAACATGGCTACTTTTTACATCAGTAAAACCACCTCTCATCATCATATACTTAGCATCATCAGTGTCGCACTGAGCGTTGTATTTTGCAGCATTCCTGCAGAGACCCCAAATTTTATAAATGTTTCATTTCCAAGAGATTATTCAAAACCACCTAGAATGGAAGCATTCGTGTTAAGGCAGACCTGGCCATTACTGCATCGGATCAGCATGCAAGGCCCAGATGCAGTCACAGTCCTTGTCATATCAGACGAACGACATGGATTTTCTCTAGATGGGGAGTCACTTTGAAGTACCTCTACGCGATCAGCCCTCTGTGGAGATGTTCAAAGACATCCCTCCGATTCTGACCTCAGGGCTGAGAAACCGTTCCCCCGTGTATGCCGGGGAATTTGCTGGTTTGGTGACATTCACCTCATGTCCACTGACTAGAAATTCAGTCTGGGACCTGAGAAACCCTTCCTGTCAAAACAGAGACACGTAGTCCCACAGAAAGCCTTATTTTGTAATAAATGCATTTTTTATTTAAGGGAGGAAAGGCCTTCATAAAAATTTCATAACCAGACTGTCTGGCATGCGGAAAAGGACCTGGGAGTGTTGGTCAAGAGCCGGCTGAATATGAGCCAGCAGTGTGCCCAGGTGGCCAAGAAGGCCAACAGCATCCTGGCCTCTATCAGTAACAGTGTGGCCAGCAGGACCAGGGAAGTGATTGTCCCTGTATACTCGGCACTGGTGAGGCCCACCTTGAATACTGTATTGTTTTGGGCCCCTCACTACAAGAAACACATTGAGGTGTTGGAGCGCGTCCAGAGAAGGGCAACAAAGCTGGTGAGGGGTCTGGAGCACCAGTCTTATGAGGAGAAGCTGAGGGAACTGGGGTTGTTTAGCCTGGAGAAAAGGAGGCTGAGGGGAGACCTTATCGCTCTCTACAGCTACCTGAAAGGAGGTTGTAGAGAGGTGGGGGTTGGTCTCTTCTCCCAAGTAACAGGCTATAGAACAGCCTCAGGTTGCACCAGGGGAGGTTTAGATTGGATATTCGGGAAAACTTCTTCACAGAAAGGGTTGTCAAGCACTGGAACAGGCTGCCCAGGGAAGTGGCGGAGTTGCCATCCCTGGAGGTATTTAGAAGACGTGCGCAGATGTCTACGGACATGGTTTAGTGGTGGACACACCAATGTTAGGTTAATGGTTGGACGTGATGATCTTAATGGTCTTTTCCAACCTAAATGATTTCCTACGATTCTACTGTTACCACAACCCTGAACGGAGTCTCCACGTTTAAGCAGCCTCAGTTGGGACACGGGTGCCCCCGCCGCCCCTCGGGGATGGGGCAGCCCCACACCCGCCCGCCACCGACCCACGCCCCCCGTGGGCCACAATCACACCAGAAGAGGCCCCGCTCAGGCCCGTCCCGGAGCGCAGCCACCACAGCCCTTCAGTTGCCTGGCGCCATGCGTTCAGCAGAGCGGTGCCGCCCGGGCCAGCCCCCCCCCCCCCCCCCC
>VUYV01000031.1:1942137-1964863 GCA_008711295.1 Anarhynchus alexandrinus | reverse complement strand
CGCCCGGGCGGGGCGGGGCGGAGCGGAGCGGGCCGCCCGCAAGGCCGTCACCGAGGGCAGGGGCGGGAGGGCCCGGCTCGCCTCAGCCCTAACCCGCGGCCGGGCCCCCGGGCCGGGCCGGGAGAGCGCGGTGCTAACGGCGGGTTCTCCCTTGCCCCGGCAGTGCCGCAGCTGCTGTACGGAGGGAAGCTGGATTTCCTCGTCTTCGATTATCTCTCCGAGATCACCATGTCGCTGCTGACGGCCGCCAAAGCCCGGTCCCCCGTAAGTAGCCGCCGGGAGGCGCTGCCCAGCCCCGGCGCGGCCGGCTTGGCTGAGGCGGGAGGGCCGGGCTGGGGGGGGCGCCGGGGCCTCCCCGGCTCTCATCGCCCGAGGGGTCTGTGTAAAACGCATCAGGTTATGGCGACACGTTTGCTTTCTTGGTATACTTCCTTCTTGCGTGTACTTATTTATTTTCATATATTCGGTTTAATCTAGTTGAAGCGTTCACGTCCTTTTCTATGTCCAAGCATTTTGAGAGCTAGCTGTTCTCCCCTGTTTTCTCTTTTCTGTTAACCAAGAAAAGGGTTTGAGTTGGCCTAACCGTGACAAATGGTTACAGCTTTTAATTATTTCAGGTTTTAGGTTACACTCCGGATTTTGTCTCTGCTGCCATGGCTCCCTATATAAAAGATATTCACAGGAAAGGTATGCTCCTCTTTGCATGGGTTTCTATGTTAATTAAGCTTACTTGCTTAGATGAGCTTTGTATGGCTTTTGTTACTATAAACATCTGTTTTTTATACCAGCATTTTGCCGTCCTCTAGCAGCAATGTCTTAAACATCAGCAAAAATCCTGTTATAATAGATGGGAAGTGCAGGTCTGATGGTGACATTTAAATTGGGTTAATTTGAAATGTTTGTTATAATTATAAATATATACATAGATATCCACATATATCTTTTTGTAGCTTTAATTTGTCAATGGAAGATCACTTTCCAGGTCTTTGCTAAAATGTGAGATCTAGACATTTCAATCCAATCTAAAAGTTTTTCAACATTCCCATATAGTTCTAGAATATAATTTATTTTCTGATCACTTTTTTTCCTTCCTGTTTACATTAGTATAGCTTCACAGTTTTCTGAGCTTGAGAGGAGAAAGGGAATTACTTTTAAGTACCCAATACCTTGTTAACACAGTCTGGAATTTACAGATGAAGATGCTTATTTCTGCTGAAATGTAGTTGTTTGGAGGGCATGGATGTTTGAATGACTGGTGTCAAATACTGTTCCTGTAGGAGTTGTTTTGATAGTGTCTGCCTGCCTCATCATGTATGTCTCTGGTCACTTTCTCCTTCCACGCATAAAGGAAAGATGAGGAGTATCTATAACAATTATTTTTCTGTAAACAATTTTGCATTGGCTTGTTCCAATCGTTTCACAGATTAGTGTTTGTATTTTAATGTGATTTTAGTACTTTACTTGATTATATGTCTAGATGATATCTTGCTTGTGTTTCAGCATGCTTTAAGTTTTTAAAATACAAGTGATTGTTGATACTGCTGAACTTAATTTCTGGTTTTTTTGTTTAGGTGTTCGTGTCATCAGTAATGCTGGTGGAATTAATCCACTTGCTTGTGCAGCTGCCCTTCAGGAGGTGGCAAAGAAAGCAGATGTTGATTTGAAAATAGCTGTTGTTGCTGGGGATGACCTAATGAGTGAGGTATTTTACTTTGTCTTAAGGCTTGGTAGTAGTGTGGAAATTATTTTAGTCCTATATGACATGAAGGTGGCATTTACTGTCCTATAGGAACTTATTTTGTCTATCTTTAGACAGTAGCCTTCTACCATTAAAAGCAACTAAAAATTGTTGCTTCATTTTCTTTATTCTTTTTATGCATGAAAACAGTTCTTGTCACATCTTGTTTGATGTGTGATGGGGTTGAATCTTATAAGACTGGATCTGCTGCTTATATTTTTGAAGCAAACTATGAATCTGATCTAAGGTATGCTTTCTTTTCAAAAGAAGCTAGGATGTTCTGTTATTTATTCTGTCTAAACTAAATGATCCTGAATGTTAAATCTCTTAAATTAAATGTGGTGTAGTTACCACAGGTTCAAATGTTCATCCCTTCTAGCTGTTTTTTGTAGTTTACAGGTGTTTCCTGTTATTTTGTTTACAGGTAGCTGTTTTTCTGTTTTTAAGTTATTAGTTTATGGCCAGTAAAGTAATGTTAAGTTGGAGGATCGAAGTTCTAATATTTGTAAAAAAACCCCTTGAAATCTAGATATGAAATATATGGGTTTTTTTGACTTAAAGGATGATCCTTTATGTACGAAGTCTGGTTCCACAAAAAGCGTTGGCCATACCTGAAAAGATACTGTGAAAACAGTTTATACATTGACATTGGTTAAGAGGGGATAGGCTTGCCCTGTGGTTAAATCTCTGCCTGTAACTTGGAAAATTATTTATCTGTATAGGCTCTATTACTCCTTGCATGCCATTGAATGTGGAAGATGGTCAAGTAAGATTCTTTATTTGCAAATTATGTGCAGTGCTTGGACTTCCTTTCGAGAAACTTCTGCCCTACTGAAACTACTTTAGCATCAGTGGTCCAGAATTTCATTACTGGTACGACAGTGAAATGGTCATTATTTGAGCTTGGCGTGGACGTTTCTGATCTGATCTATGCTATTGTCAGTACATAACTTACAGGAACAAAAAAGACACAGCTTTTATTGTCTACAGACAACTTTTACTGTTGATACCAAACATGATAAATTACACTAGGAAATATTATTTGTGGTTTGGAGGATTTCAATCCTTAACGCAGAATACCAAATTAATTCAAAGTGAATTTTTTTTCCCACAGTATAGATCCCCCTCTGTAACCCTGGATCCACTGGTTTCCCAAGCTGCCTAATGCATGGTCAAAAATACCCACCCCCCTACCTACCTCTCTGGAAACACAATGTATTCTAAGTATTACCTAAAGCTGCAGAATTAGCCTTGATTTCTGACCATGCCACCATTGCTGTTATGGCAGACACATTTCTGTTTGCAGGGTTTGATTTATTCAGTCCTACAGCAATTAAAGATAGTTTAAAAGCCTGGGGAATATACCAGTTCATTGTAGTGGATCGTCTGTGATTGAAGTAGCATTATTTAAAGACTGACTTATTTTTCTGTGTGCCGGAAAACTATGATTAAACGTGTGTGTCTAGGGCTTTTTGCCATTCAACTGATCTGTACTGTTACTAACTTCAAGGATTAGAGATTTGCTTAGAGTTGCTATGAAGTGGATCTGTTATCTGATACTAATAAAAGGCTTACAGTAGATACTACAAAATACTCATAGATTTGATGTTTTGCTTGTTTTCTAATAGAAAGAGAATCTGAAAGGAGCTGGTATCACTGATTTAGAGAGTGGCAAACAATTTCCAGAGAGCATTCATAGCATGAATGTGTATCTTGGGTGAGTTAATTTTAACAACTTGGTTTTATTATGGAAAAATAACTTTCATACATTGACTACGTGAGCTTGTTTTGTTTTGCAAGTAGAACCATCTAGTATGTGAGGTTCACCTTTGTGTTATTCAGGCAGCCAGAAAAAAGAAGTTTGTTTGTAACTTGTAAATAAACTTAATTTAGAACCTTGCCAGTTGTGACTCCTTAGCATTACATATTCTGTGAATCCTCTGGTTTTAGTTCAAGCCAGAATAGTTTTAGTTTAATTATAACAATCACAAAAAACCTTTTTCATATGTGGAATATCCTATTGCTGCATGGAACAGATGTTTAGGATGTCACTAGAGAAGTGCAACCAAGGAATTATAAGGTACTGGGACACACTCTTGAGTGCTGTAGGAGGTTCCATTAGGCTGTGCTGAATTTTGTGTCGGGATTTGTACCATTGAAATTTTGGAAGCTGGCTTTCCAGGATGGATCACTGTTTTGAAAGATCTCCCTTGCCTCCTTTATGATACTAAAGGCCTCCCATGAATCTCTAAATGCAGGTGTTCCAGCTACCTGTTTGTGAACAGTCACATTTTCATTGTCACCATCAACTTCCTCAGATGAATGAGTGTCAATCAAGTCTATCAAAGGGGAAGGGCTGAGAAATGAGAAAATGGTCAGATGTTCCCAAAAGCCAGCATCTGTTCCAGTCGGTGATCCTGTTTTTGCTTTTCCATCCACCATGTCATATATATTGTCCCGCATGAATTTCTTTTATCATTATGATTGCATTTTCCAAAAATGGATCAATGCCAGATAGCAGGGTATGGCTGTACCTAACAGAGCATGTATTTTTCTCTGTAAAATAAGAACATTTTAATATATGAGTCTTTTTAATTTAATCTTTAGTGTTTTCTGTTGTTGCTGGACTTTCTGTTTGTTCAACTTTGACTTGCAACATTTGCAAATCATGAGTAACTGTAAATGAAATCTAAGAAATACTGTTTAAGATTTGTAATTGTGAGAAAGTGTTCATTCCAATTCTGGTGATTCATGATTTTTTCGTGAATTAAAAAAGCAATGCAAATCAAAGCAGAGAGGACAAAAGCAGACTAGTATGAGGATGAGGCATTTTGAAAATCCATTACCTCTGTCTCTGCTTCGTTAACAGATGCTAGAACAGCTGACTCTTGCTCTTGGTTTTCTGATAGAAGCGGTATTTCTTTATGGGCCCCTTAATCTCAGTTGCATTGAAATGTAAAGCTATTGCCAGCCTCTTAAATTAGTCATTTCATGAGTAAAGTTTTTGTTTGACAGCATCAGCAGTGGAGGCTCATTCATAAAGCAAACGATAAATTTATATATGCCTGTAAAACAAGTCAACATCAGAGTTTATTGGGTGAAATCTGTAAGTTCTGTAGATAGTTCACTTTTAATTCCCTAAATCTGGTGATGTTTACAGTTTGATTCTTGACTCAAGTGTGTAAACTCCATGTGAAAAAAATTGCATTGGGATATCAATCCTGAAGTGTTTCTTCTGTCCCTCCTGATTTGGACTTTTAGGAGTTCTGTGGACTGAGTTTACATGCATTTTTAACAATAAGAGCCAAAAAGCTTTATTTAGTGCTTTTTAAAGGTAGTTACACAGTTTTTCAGTCAGTATCCTGTGTGTATATGTGCAGAAATCCCATTTGTGCTTTTTACCTGTGACTGTTACTTAACACTATGCCTAGAGGTGTAAATTGTTGCTGTATGCTGTATATTTGCTTGTTGTTCTAACTAATATCTTTTGGTTCATGTAGCATTGGGGAAGAAAAATACATACTTACATTTTATGTTTACATCACTAACTCCTTTATCTTCTAACTTGCCTCTTGACAAAACAGGACTAAGTCTATAGGAACTGTAGAAAACCCTTGCTCTTGGTTTTCTTCTTCAAGGCTCGTGGTTTATGTGGTTTGTGTTTTCAAGCTGTCTGTTTCACAAAGTATAGAAGGATCCAGCAGATAGCATGGGTTTAGAAGCCAGGAGCTGTGCACTGTGGTCAAAGCTTGCTCACTAAAGTGTATAAACTCAAGCGGTTCACCTGGGTGAATACTTACAAGCCTGACTAATTTTGACTGGGCTGACTCTTACCTGACCAGTCTAGTCTTGATGCTTATAGAAACTGTTTCAATTATGTCATTGAGGTACCTGAATTTGATAAGGTGTTCTGATGATTGCTTTTTAAAATATTCTTGTTGTATATACAAAATGACAAATTGGTTGTTAAAGTTGATTTTATTGATTTCCTACAGGATTTTTAAGTGATTTTTATCCTCTGTGTGGCAGGGAATTGATTTTTTTTTTTTTTTAAAATGATGCTTTAAAAAGTAAAATTACTTACGGTTGTGTTTTGTCATCTTTAGTGCAAGACCAATAAGCAGGGCTCTTGACCTGGGAGCTGATATTGTTGTGACGGGTAGATGCGTTGACAGTGGGATTGTATTAGGACCACTCATTCATTCTGTAAGTACAAATTAACTCCCGTGTGATAATGAACATATGTGAATGAATATTCAGCAATCATTTTCAGACAAAATATAGACACTAATTTAAAAGCAATGAGCACCTTATTTTTTTTTCTTACATGCATGAAAAGTTGCCAGCTTTCACTTCTCCTAAACGTATAGCAGGGATATATACGAACTTGTGTATCATGAAGCTGGAAAGCGTTTTGATGAAGTTAAGGAAGTCTCACCATGTTTCACCAGTATTTCACTTTTAACCCCCCTCCCCCCCTTTAAAATTTGGAGTGCAAGGTTAAGAAACAAGTATATTTTTTTTACCACAAGGTGGCAATAGTAGAGCTCACTTTGGTTTTGCGGGGGGGGGGGGCAGGCACGTGAGGTGGTATAAAACACTGGTCTTTTTCAATGGGTAAGCAGTTTTATTTTTAAGTACTTGCATTTCAATGCAACGTTTCTCAAATTCCTTGAATTTTAACAAATTATACAGGCAGGATATGTGGTTTTCTGAAGTATTTTGAATAGGTTGTACATTTTTGTGAATGACCACACGCTCTGAAATATGGAAGCTTTCTTTTAGTGCATATTTAAAAAAAATAAAATATGAGGGTTTATGTTCGTGTCTAGTTACAAACATCCTTTCTAAAACTTCATACTGTTCTGATTTCATGCATGTCAAACATTGCCTAATTGGTGACACTGAGCTGAGTGGCGCAGTTGACACACATGAGGGATGGGATGCCATCCAGAGGGACCTCATGAGATTCAACAAGGCCAAGTGCAGGGTCCTGCGCATGGGTAGTCACAACCCCCAGTATCAATACAGGCTAGGGGGTGAAGGGATTGAGAGCAGCCCTGCTGAGAAGGACTTGGGGGTACTGGTGGATGAAAAGCTGGACATGAGTTGACAATGTGTGTTCACAGCTCAGAAAGCCAACTGTATCCTGTGCCGCATCAAAAGAAGCGTGGCCAGCAGGTCGAGGGAGGTGATTCTGCCTCTCTGCTCTGGTGAGACTCCAGCTGGACTACTGCGTCCAGCTCTGGAGCCCTCAACAGGACATGGACCTGTTCGAGCAAGTCTAGAGGAGGGCCACAAAAACGATCAAGAGGGCTGGAGCACCTCTCCTATGAGGACAGGCTGAGAGAGTTGGGGTTGTTCAGCCTGGAGAAGAGAAGGCTCCAGGGAGACCTTATTGTAGCCTTCCAGTACTTTAACGGGGCTTATAAGAAAGATGGGGACAAATTTTTTTAGCAGGGCCTGTTGTGACAGAATACGGTGTAATGTCTTTAAACTAAAAGAGGGAAGATATAGACTAGATATAAGGAATATTTTTTTTACAGCGAGTGTGGTGAAACACTGTCACAGGTTGCCCAGAGAGGTGGTAGATGCCCCATCCCTGGAAACCTTCCAGGTCAGGTTGGACGGGGCTATGAGCAACCTGATGTAGTTGAAGGACATCCCCCCTCATTGTAGGGGAGGTTAGACTAGATGACCTTTAAAGGTCTCTTCCAACCCAAACTGTTCTTATTCTAAGCTAGAATTAAACTTTCCCATTTGTAATTGACTTTGATTCATTAGTTTATTCCTAGCTGTTTACATTCTCAAAATAGCTGTGTGTATTATCTACTCCAGAGAAGCCTTATCTAATTTTTTGAAAGGTTTTAGGGAGATCTCTGCCAAGTTCTAAATAAGATACAATGAATATATTGCTTGCACTGTGTTGAACTTGGGAAAAATAATATCAGTTAAACAGAAAAAATATTTCCGGTTAAGGATGACTGGTAATATTCCAGGAACTGATAATTTTCAAAAGTTGAAAAAACATAGTGGTTTGTTTACATGACATAAAATAGGTGCTAGACTTCTAAACCTCTGGGTTGTGCAAATTTTGAATAATATGAATATTGCACTTTTTTTTTAAGAGGGTGTGACTGAGAATTTGTATTTGTTCGGGTGTATTAATAAGAGGAAAACTGAAATACCTCAGAGCTCTTTTACAAATTAACTGTATAGCAACTCAAATCCATGTACAGCACCTACCTGTTCTCTTGATTTTTGTAGTGAAGTAAAAATATATCCAATGCATTGTTACTCAAAGCAGTGAACATAATATATAAAAGTTTCATACAGTACAGAAAACCACACATATGTAACATGTTTGTATTTTTCTTCTAGTTTGGCTGGAATAGGGATGAATTTGACTTGCTAGCTGCGGGAAGGTAAATGATATAAGAAGAAATGGGTAAATTTATATTTCATACCATAATGTCAGGATAACTTTTTAAGTGCTTTGTGATTTTGCATATTATTATTGAATTCATTTATTTGAATGTTTTTCTTAGGTTTTGGGTTCTTTTTTAAGGCTCACTTAATAGTCTAGTCTGGAATTGAATTTATAGAAACTTCATTCTGTAACCGTATTGAAATAACAAAATGAGGAAAGGAGTGAAGGATTTTATTTAACAGCTTAACTTTCTCTTCCTGTCCAAGGAAGATGAGATGAAGATGAAGAGATGAAATCTTACAGCCCAGACCAGTGATTCCCAGCTTTTTCTGTTTGGCCATCACTGTTGATAGTTGAGATGTTAGCAGGTCTTACCCTCAAAGATGCCCAGAAGGAGATTGTCAGAGGTCAGCATCCTTGTATGGTTTTGCAGAAGCTCAGTGTCACTACTGCTGTTTGCAAACCCTAGTTGTAAGTCCTGAGGTTAGGAATTTGATGCAGAAAGCATAGGGTAAAATTCTGTCACCTGATTTAACGTTCTGCATCGTCTGACTGCATAGAAAAAATGAGTGACTACGTAGGTAACCCGAGTACACCTAGCAATACTATGCTTGGCCCTCCCATTGCTTGAGAATAAATGCGGAGAGAAACTTTGGCTCCCTTGAACTGGGGATGATGGAGACAAAGACTTTTCCCTGTAATTCTGTTGAGTGTTTCTGGACTATTACAATCAAAGATTTGAAAATCATAACAAATTCTGTCTTCACATTGGAAGTGAGATACTGTATATCTTGATTTAAAAATGGGCTTTGCATATTTAGTTACAGTGTAGACTGCTAAGATACTAAATTTAGATCAAGACTTCTTGAAATGATCAATGAAACCTGTTTTTTGGTGTCAAGTAATCTTCTAGGTGTTCATTTTTTTCAGGAAATTAATTTGATTCTTCATGTAAAAGTTAATCCATTAAACTCTTTATATATTCATCTTTCAGAATCCCTTGTTATGTTTAATGTGTAATAGTACACATGTGTATTAGATGCCTGTGGAGGAAAAATAGTGTGTTCTGTTATTTAGCTTTATTTTCATTGTACTATTATATTTTAAAGCTGGATTTGTGAAACTTGATTTTAGAGAATATTTAGTTATTTGAATGCGATTTTCCCAGCCTTGCAGGTCATCTTATTGAATGTGGTGCTCAATGTACAGGTGGAATATTCACTGATTGGCATGCAGTACCAGACTGGTAGGTAACCATGACATCAGCATGTATGTTTGTAGTGGACCAAAGATGAAATTACCTACTATATGTGTTGTGAAAAATGCTTCTACTTTATTCTTTTAGGGGAGGCAATATGGACCTCTTGATATTTTTCAGCCTTAATGTTACTCTTCTACAAGGTCTGTTCTCCATATTGCAGTTTTCCTTTCTGGTCAACTGGGAGCTTTCTTTGTTAACTTAAGAAGTAGATGATTTGAAAACATTTCTAGCCCTTTGATTTTTTTTTTCTTTTAGATTGTTTTCTTTTTCCTTTTTTTATCATCTGCTTTTTGGAAAGATGTGTTATTAGCTTTCATGTATGATTGTAGTTGAGAAGATGATACACATATTTTAGATGCTGTTTAATCAGTCTTCAGTTAGATCAGTTACTTACTGTTCAGTCATAAATTTTATGTGATTTGCTTTGGTAGGAATGAATGTATGCCATAGTGCTCTCCTGCTGTATGACCTGATCTCCACAGATGTGTTGAGCTGTCAGTCCTTTCAAAAGGTTACGTGTGTATCCTGTTTTCAGACCTACTGAATTAGACTTTAATGTAGATAGGTCCTTCTGCCTGCTGAGGAAGGGCTAATGTAGCTTGCTTTTGACCAACTTGTTTTTAAAAGTAGTCAGGGAATATGTTTTGCGTAGGATGAGCAATTCTGGCTGCAGTTTATGCCTATTTTCCTTAGGATGAGAGGGCGGAATCGTGTCCTGTGCTGTGTCATGAGAAAGGCAGTGCTTCCTTTACATGATGGAGGAAGGAGCTGAAGGGCAGTGGCAGAGATGCAGGAGTGAAGGGTGGCTTTCATCACGGGTGTTCCTGCTCCCAAACTGACCCTGGGAAGGGGGCCACTGGGGGCAGCCTGTAGTCAAGGTGCATGAACCAGCAGGACACTGTGCCCTGCAATCTGAGAGCTGCTCTTCTGAATTAGTTCCCTAGGGCTGCCAAGCTTTTTTCACTTCCTTGTAGTGACCGTTTCTGATTCAGAGCGTGATCCTGAAAGATGTATTCTGCTTTTCAGAGTTCCTGAACACTGCTGATTTACAGGTGAAGGCACGTACGGCATTGAAAGAAACAGGGTCAGGTGTTTCTTTTCACCTATTAGAAGGCTAGTAGCTCCAAACAAACTGCAGTCACTCTTCACATTGCGTTCAATGGGAAATCAGATGAGAGGGTTTGCAGTAACGAGGCACTCTATTCAGTTTGGAAATTTGTAACTGCTAATCTTATTCCTATTCTGATACATCTCCTGATGATTTTATTATGCTCTATTATGAAACTTCTTAAAATGCCTTGTAAGTGTGACTCCAAAGGACCTCACTTTATAAAAGAATGAAAGAAAAAAACAGAATACTACTTTTTTTATTAAAATGCTTGGTAGTTTTTTATTTTTAAGGATTTTTCTGTGGGAAATGGCAGTCTGGTTTACAAAAAAAAAGGGAAGTTTGAGTGTATTAAGCTATGAGCTACTGGAGTGGGAGTAGCTAATTTTACAGACAAGTATATGTACATTGGATATGCATAGCTAATACTCATGTATGTGTATATGTAAAAATCATATAACTGTGTCTAAAATCGTAGTAGTCTTTTGGCTTACAGCTAACTGGTGCTGACTTGAATTGCTACTAAAGAATATAGAAGCTTAGCACCTGATACTGCTCTGTTACCTTGTCCCAATTGATCTGCATGCATACTTCTAAACCATGCGTGATTGTATTTGTGCTAATATAACAGTAATTTATTTACCTTCAGTTTAAGTCTACTAAAGAATTAATCATGCCTTAAAACTAGTGGTTTTGTTTGCAAATTCAAAAAGTCTTAGGGATTTAATTGATGAAATTCTTGAAACAAAAGGATGTACGCACATCAGCCTGTATGATAAACTCCTAAAACTAGTCAAAAACAAAATAATGTGTGACCTTTAATTTGATATTTGGAGAGGCAGAGTAGAAGACTGACTAAAGCGGACTTGTGGTCCACCACATCCGTTTAGGATACGGGAGGAAGGAAGGAGGGGAGATTTGCTGGAGAGCTGTGCTGCCTTCCCCTCCGCCCTGATAAATAGTTGTTTACTATAGTTAGGCCCAAATGCATGAAGAGGAAATATTATGGAAGCTTTGGGGCTGCAGACAAATGCATTTTCCATTTGATAGCTTAGTAGTAACCTGTTGACTCCTGAAGTTAAAGTAATTTGATGGTGTAGGGTTTTTTCATTTAGACAGTCTGAATCAGTTTTCAATACATGCAGATAATGCATTGAATAATAATGGTCAATAATAATATGATAATTCAGTCTCAGTAATGACCGAAACATGCAATACCTGCTGCCACCAACGTTATTTATGTTGCCAATAGGTCAGCAGAGCTCTGACGGAGTTTGCAGAAGTTACTTGACTATAGTCTAGTAATGATTTCTCCCTGATTTAGGAAAAGCTGTGTTTTTAGCAGTCTCCTAAAAGTAAGTGTGTGTAACTTAGATCTTAATAAATCATAGTGTCTGTGATGCATAACGTTAAATCCAAACCAGCCCAACAAAGTCAGTAAATGTGGGGGGAAGAAGCCAAGTGAAATCTCTGTGTTTGTCGTTAAAGTGCCTTTCACATATGAATTTCTCACTGCTATGAGCATGTTCATGCAGCCAAGACCACTTACCATTCAGCTCTGCAAACATTTACTGGACCTTTATGCTGGAGGTTAAGAAAACCTTTCACCGTATTTATGCTGTTTTCTGGTGACTAAACGCTAGAGGGCGATCTCTTTTTTTCTTACATCTTACTGCAGAGGGTTGGTTTGGTTATGATTAGACTCGGGTAATTTTTTTTTTACTGTCTTTGGGTTTTTTTTCCTCCCTGAGAACAGTAGTCTGCGTTGCTCTTCTGTCTTTTGCTGCTGCAAAAGGTGTAAGTGTATTTCTAAGAAGGAGTTTTTTCTAACTTGTGAACGAAAAGGGAAGAATTTCTCAAATTTTAGGCTTATAAACCTTACCTGTGGATTGTTTACGCGTAAGCAAAAATAATTAACTATGTAAGCAAGAGCACTTTAAACTAAGTAAAGCTAGGCAAGTCAGAGTCAGAGCTCACATTCCATGCGTATATTATCATGTCTCTGAGTATTGAAGCATTGGATTGGACCCACTCATTCATCCAACGTATTTTTTAGTTTTTTTTATTATTTTATTGAAATGTTTGATGCAGACCACTTCTGTGAACTCAGTTCCACTGCAAAGGAGTGCTTTAAGTCTCAGGAATGTTCATGTGGGTATTTTGTGGCCATTGAATGGTTACCTATTAAAACCTACACTATTCTTTCTTTTTCATTGTTGTCTTGGTGAAGTAAGTTTTGAATGTAAAACAAGTCAAGTGTATGTTCCAACTCACGACTCTTAAGGTTACTTTAGTTGCCAGAAGCCAGACTTAGCTGATTTCTGTCTGCTGACTTAAGGCACTGGGATTTCTTTAATTGTGCTGGGTGTATCTCCTTAATGTATTTGACTTAAAGGCAGGAATCTTGAAACTGTAAAGTTTCATTCAGTTTTCACGAAAATGGGCAGACAGGTAGAGGGGATAGATGCTATATACTTTTCCGGTGAGGGGAAGGCTGCTTGACTCGCTGCTTGTGTGGATTCTCTGATGTTTGCCAGAGAAAATGCAAGAAACTATTAGTTCACAGTTTACAGAAGACTACTGTGCATTCTTAAATGACTGATTTTTAAGTAAATATTATCAAAAAGGCACTTACTCCTTTTCTGTTATTTGTGTAGTAATATATGTCAGCAGATGATCAGAAGAAGTGATAATACATCACTGCTGCCTATTCAATGTCTAGTGCACAGCACTTGATAGGGAATTCACACAATGTGTCAAAATGAACCATGATGCCAGAAATATATTGGTAATCCACAGCTCTGTATTTAATTTCATTTAACCCCAGACATTGCTGTCTTTTACTATTATTTAGTGCCAGTGGGTGATTAGTACGTTGTTTTGTTTTGTTTTGAAATGCAGGAGAGAATAAACTAATGCTGATCAGTAGAGTAATCATTTTGAGGAGATGATAAACACTGACATTTTGCCCTCAGCCAAGAGTGTACAATGGTTGAGACTGCATAATCCTCTGGCCTGGGATGACCAAAAGGGTAAGTCAATAGTTGTAGTCTCTTAAGGGCTCGATCCAGATTGCTTAATTTGGGACTTGAACAGAATCCAGCATGCGAGTCCCAGTCAGCAATGTGGAATGCCTTTTTCTCTGTAGCACCATCTATTCCAGGCAGCTGAGAATACCAGGCGGCCTGATTGGCCTGAAATTGTCTAGTCATAAAGAGTTTACGTGCAATGCATGCTCTGAAATGCACTAGTCAAAGGAGATGAGTGATGCAATCAATAAATTTTGCCTAAATTGGAATTGTAGCAGAAGTTAGGAAACATATTGGTACCTACACGTAAAGAGATGCATATACCTTACCCATAAGTTTGTGCTGATCTTGTGTGACACGTTAGCAGTTTTGAATTGGTTGTAAAAACACTGCTAGAAATGGTAGCAGTTTCTACTTTTTGCCTAAGAGCATTGTGATTAAAATACATGTCCAGGGAGTTGAGGAGCTTGGCTTAGAGCTGGCCTCAGTGTGACATCGTTGAGTCACATCCCAGGAAACTGCATTAGATGTAAAGCTAAAAGTTCATACCACAGCTTACTTGGACCCTGGTTCGCTTCCATGTCACGTGCATTGCTGTGGCATTTTTGTTTTCTTTCTTGCAGCATCTTCCCCTGCAAGGAAATGTACTACACTAACTGTCCCACCTTTGCTGCCAGTAATCTCCTCAGTCTACCAGTAGTGGCCAGAATGAGATACTTAAAAGGTTTGGCACCTTATGAGGGAGGGAATACCCATTTTATGTCAGACAGTCTTTCTTCCTGAGCCAAACAGCCCAGTACTGGTTGTGGATTTTACTTTTTTTTTTTGTAATGGAAATGGTGTAAGATATGTGGCAAAACAAGAAGGAAGGCTACCTTCATAGCTACACAGAGGTTGAAAAGTGCATTGTCCTAGAGTAGACAGAGGGGTGATCTCTGCTTGGACAGTTCATATTATCACCTGTGACATGCCTGTTAACTGTAACATTTCTGAGAGCCGAAACTGAAGAAAAGCCAGCATTTTACATGGAAAAAAATATAATCCAAGAGTAAGTCGTTGGCAGGCAGAGAACTGACAGGAGATGCAATTTCAGAGCCCTAATTCCTGTTACAGTAGGAGAGTAGCTGTAGGTCGTTGATGAGAAGGGCGCTTCAGCAGCAAAATCAGTTTAGGAACTTTATTACCCCTGTAGTCAGTGCTGTAGTCAGTGAGGACCTGCAGGTCAGCATGCCTCTCCTAGGAAGACTTTTGTTTTTCCCTTTTGTTGTGGTGTGTGTTTGGCTTTTATTTGGGGGGGTGTGTGCATGTGTATGTTAGGTTTTGGGGTTTGTTTGGGGTTTTTTTTGTGTGTTAGTGTCTTCTCTCCTTCATACAATTTTTTACAAACTTCAGGTCAACACTGATGCAAGTGGTAAGAGCTGAGTGGGTTTTTTTTATACAGCAAATATGTCTCAACTTTAGAGGCTTTTTAGAAGCTGTTCCAGAAAGTACATTTGTACCTATATGGTCTCCTTCCAGCTAATCTGGCACATTAAAAAATTCCATCATAAAGATCTTCTGACTTTGGCCCGAAGATAACAGGAAAATCAGAGCCTGTCCTTCCTTTTGCATACTGAGGGACATGAATAATAGTGTTGTTTATATTGATACTGCGTATGTGCTGTCTTCCATGATTGGTCTGTTTTTAATGACTGAAGTATTTGCCAGATTTTAACTGGTTTAGGGGGTGAAATTTCTCTCTTTTTCTCACTATACTGGTAGTTTTTGTTACTTAATGGTTCAGGTGTTCTGAGAGTGGAGCTTGGGCAAACTGAAGTTTAGTCGATGTTAGACTCAGTGGTTCAGAGTAGAAAGTTGAGTGTCTACAGTTTACCTCTTCTTCCTTCAAAACAAAGATCAGTGGGGAGTAGGTGCAGGAATGTGTTGTAAGAGTTGCGTGTGCTGATGACTTGGATCGAGGTGGGCTGCAGCAAGGGCACCGGTTGTCACTGCAGTGCGATAGACTGCACTGGGTAATCTGTCTTGTTCGATTGTCTCACTTTTTGGGTAAGGGATTCAAATAAGCTGTGTTGAGCCTACTAGCAAGATGCCTGGTGCTGTTGCCTTTAGACAAGACAAATAGATGGTAGGGTCAAAGCACAGAAGCATATCACCAAGAGGGTAAAAGATCCTTAATTCTAGCCTTGTTCAGTCACTGATACTGCTGTGTAACAGTGGGCAAATCATGATGCTTCCTGTATCTGTCTCCTTACATGTAAAATTGGGATAACTAGGGATCTGTTACCCTACAATAATGTTCAAGACCAAGACTTGAGCAGTTTTTTGAGTGTTGGGTTTTTTTCTGTGTCGCGCTTTAAAATGTTGAATGTTACATACTTCTTGCCACTGTCCTTTCTTCCTCCTCTTCCCCTCCAAAAAAATATAGAATAACTTGTATAAAAAAACCTGTTGATTCCATGCAATTCTTTGTATTCACCAGGGTGGGGTTTTTTGTTTCCCTTTATCTGTTTAGTGGTTTAAATAGTTTCAAACACCAGTCTAATGATGTATAATCTTTACTGGTTGTTCATGGGCTTTTCTAGGTGTCCTCCAGCTACTGTACTTTCAAAGTTTTGTACACTATCAGTATTAAAGTTGCTGATCTCTGGTTACAGAGCTTGTCTCTTAATCCTTTTTTTAAATAACGGGGTTATGTTTGAAGCTTCCCAATGATAAGGAATCTGTTCAAACTCCCATGAACTTTTACAAATGTCACTAAAGAGTTCACTGGTTTCTTTGCTTACTTCCTTCAAAACTTTGTGGATTTATGTTATACAAACTATGTTCATCTAACCTTTGCTGATAACCAATTTGGTTGTATGTTCAGCACATTGTTCCCACCAGCACCCAAAAATAATTAATTTCAGGGATGGACTTGATTTTAAGTATGTACAAAGGACCTGAAGGTCATTGACTTTAATGAGAGTAGTGATGTTCACCACCTTTCATTATTCAGACCTTTATAGAACAGTTTTGCTTTTGAAAAGGGCTATATCTCCTTAAATACTCGCGCGTGTGTGTGTGTGTTCTTTTTGTGTCTCTGGGACACTTGTACAAATTTCCAACTTCTTGTGAGACAGGAATGAGTCAGGTAGCCTTTTTAGAGGGATATTAAGTCTATTTTCACTTTCAGGTACTTCTAATTTTTTTTTTTTAACTTTTTGAAGTCATTGCTTTTGCTCATTCTCTAAATAAAATAAAAGACTTCTAGCTGGGAAAGCAGATATCTAGATCTTTTCCACATAACCCTGAAAATTCTGCCCTGCTACTGTAATGACCAGCATGTGCCTCTTACTATGAGTTGTTAGATCACTTTCTGTATATTACTTTTGTAAGAATGTGAAGAGGAAGATTATTTTCATTTAGAAACATGTCTATGATTTTCTGTTTTACTGCTTTTCTTTTTGCTATGCCTCATAACTTTCTGTTCATTCTGTCTTTTATTACTGTTTTGGCCTGAAGATCTAAACTTTCATATATCTTTCTGTTTTCTCATTATAACTTTTCTGTGTATAATTTATTATTAACATGTAAAATTGTCCTTAACAGATGTGGTTATTCCTGTTCCCTACTTCCCTTGCTCTCTGAGGCTTCCAGGACAATGTTCTTCCAGCTTTGACTGCCTTTTTACAAATCTGGAGTGCAGGATGCATCTACATGTCTTCACCTTCATGCCGTGTGTGCTGCTGTAGCCAAACAAGGCTAGAATTAGCAGTCGTGGGTTTTCTTCTGAGTTTACCTCTTTAATCATAGTCCTCTAATTCTTTCGGCTTCTTTTTACTTTAACTATTTCTGTTAATGTCCTTCTCCATTCTCTTTCCCACTTCTGTCTGTTTAGTGTTGGTATCTGTTGTTGTGTCTGCACTCCTTTGCCAGGCAATAAAATGCATCCTCTTATTATTTTGGTTAAGCAGTTTGTTCATTGCTTTTTCTTGTGTATGTTTCTGCAGAAACAACCAGATATGTTATAACTCTTGATCAGTTTTATTTCATTAGTCATTGCCCTAAAATTCTGGTATGTTGTTACTCATTTTTCTTTTCACTTTCCCTTTGTATTTATAGGGTTTTTTCAATGTTTTTCATATTCTAGGCACAACATAGGCTTTCCCATTGTAGAGTGTTCCTCTGAAGGAGAACTTATTCTTTCCAAACCACCAGGCACAGGGGGCCTAATCTCTTTTGGCACTGTAGCTGAACAGTTGGTGTATGAATTGGGCAATCCTCAGCGCTATCTCTTACCAGATGTCACATGTGACTTTTCCGAAGTTTCCATCACTGAAATTCCAGGTTAGTCCTCTTACATGTTAAGAGATCTGTGTCAATGAACTGGGTATTCTAACTAAAGCAGTTACTTTAATTTCCATGTTTTCTCTGCATGTTTCTTGTTAAATCAGTTCCTTAGAGTCTGATACTGTATTAAACTGATTATTTTCAAGGACTATTGCTAGGATTTCCTTTAGAAATTTTAACCGTAGTCTTAGCTGGCTGACTAATTTAAATCGTTGATCACCACTCCTTTTGCTTTGCTTCTTAATGCATGCCTTGCACCTACCAGGTGTTTAAACGATGTATGCTGTGTAAGCAATGTTGAGACAATTCCACTGTGATTTTAGTGTTGTGTTTTTTTAAACTGCAGCTCAGTTTCTTTGCTCAAAAAAAGGTATGTTTTGTATGTTTTCTCATATGGCATTTGAAACACGCTTACTTGAAACAAGTAACAATGGAAAGCTGTGTCTTTCAAAGCACTACTTGGTAATGGTGTTTTTCTTAGACATTTAGGTGGCTCATCTTAAGTGGTAGAAGCATGTTTAGGTACAGGATTTTTACCAGAGAATCTCTGTTTGAAAAAGTCCATTTGCTGTCCTCAAAACTCTCAACAGCTAGTAGACTAGAGATGAATATAATGTGTGTTTTGGATTTAGCTTTGAAAACAAGACAAACAAAAACCCCCAGGTTTAACAGATGTGAAGATCTGTAGACTGGATAAGACAGCTTGAAAAAAAATGTTTAGCTACAGTCACTTGAAGTTTGTTTTTTACTGCATCTGTATTCTATATCCTTTTTCATTCTAATGGAACTTATCTGTGACAGTATGCTGAGTGTCTTTATAAAACTTAGAACAATTGAAATCTCAAATTAAAAACTTACTGTGATAAAACTTAAAACACTATAGCATCAAAAATATTTTGCTTCAATAATAAAAGTACCATAAAACTGTACAGTGAACATTGTGCTCGTGCAGCATAACCAAATGGCAGTCTGATAAGGCCAGCTTGCTGCTTTTAGTCACTAGTCATCTTTTTTTTTTAAAAAAAAAAGAAACACCCTAACCTTCAGATGAACTTTTAGCTTGCAAATGACCCTATATGACATGTTTGAACTTAAAATGAACTTTCACATGAACTTTCAGTTAGCCCTCTTAGAAATATAACAGATGGAAAATGGGCAGATTTCTTAAATATTTTTAGTTTGAAGTGCTTTGACACGTACACTAGTAAAAACAGGCAAGCTATCTATTTCTGCTGTTTACATTGCTGATTTTATTGTCCTGCTGGATTACTTGCAGTGTTCGAACTGAGAGGTGCTTCTGTTTTCTTTTTGTCAATGGATGCTGTGCATTTTGTTTTGCGGGTTTTTTTCTTCGCATTACTCCTTCACCTGGAACATAAAACTCTTCCAGATCTTCTGTATTGAGAGAGTTAAATTAACCTTATGTCAATCTTGCAGAGAGAGTGATGATGATACTTGAGTGACATGTAAAATTTCTGCTAGTCACATTCACTTTTTCAGATGTGTTCTGATTTGATCTCTCCAGAGTGTTTGTGAAAAGCTTTGAATTGCTTCCTAAATATTTGCAAGCACAGGTTAGGTATGGGTGAGCTATAGTATAACTGTGTCTGTCTGACATGAGGTGCTGATCCTGCACTGCTAATTTTCAAGGAGTTGCACCTATTGATTTTTCTGCAGTTCAAGCTTGAAGCAATTTTCTCTGGGTTCTTTTTGTCGTTAATATTTCTAATACTGAGCATGGTAGTTGCCCTGGAACATACATTCAGACTGTTCTCTTTCTGTTATTGACAAGAAGGCTAAAGTTAAGTTATCCCTTCTCTTACTCAGCTATCAGCAAATAAGCTCTCACTGTTTTCTCATCTTATTTGGTTTCTTTACCAAGTGGAGGACTGCAGTCCACTCCAGCCAACTGCAGTAAATTGTATGTGTGTGTTCAGTAACTGGCTGATAAGTGGAAAATAACTATTGGGTCTGAAGTCCTAAGGCTGCTTTCTGTGTTAAGTATTTTTTAAGTACATGAATAAACATTTCAAGCATTCTATTAAAAGGCTCGTTGAAGTCATAAATTTAGTCACCAATTTGCTGTTTGTGTTTCTGAGGCAGGGAGGACTGTTACATAAAAGGTTCTCTCTTCTATGGCATTATGGCTATCAATGATTTTCTTTTTAATTAAGTGCATTTGATTAATATGTATCACAAGAGAATGTCTTTGAAGTTATATTGAAGAAGCTTAAATACTGATTTTTAACCACTATAGGCTTTGATGGTGGGGCAGTGAAAGTTCATGGAGCAAAAGGATTGCCTCCTTCATCGTTTTATAAGGTATTGTCTCTTTCTGTGGAGTGTAAGGTATTTTTCTGCCAAAACCTGTTACCACTTTAAAATCCTCATCTTCCCTGACCCGAGAGTAAAAGAAAGGGGAAAAAGAAAAAAAGACAAGTTAGTAAAACAAGGATAATAAAAAGTGAGATATAGTGTAAATTTCAGGGAAAATAATAAGAAATACATTACCTGTGAAGTAGCTTCTCAAAATATATAGCTGAAACACTGTCTTTTGGGACATTTAAAAGTAGACTGGGTAAAGTGTTTGAAAATTTACTGTAGGAAAAATATTTCTGGTTGTAGAGTTATGTTGAATGTCCTACCAGGCTCTTCAATTTCTGTTTTTGTTAGGTAACAAATGTTGAAAATGCTCATCACCCTTAGTTTAGATATATCTGTTAGAGCTTTTCTATCATTTGTGGCCATGTGTTATGGTCATTACTTTCACTCTATTAGAGCTCTGTTAAACAGCTGTAGCACTGGAAGAATAGTAAAATGCTTATTAGCTAGGGGTTTGCCATGTACAGCATGTTCTTTTGTGTGCATGCGTGTGTATGTGATATTTTTCCACACTTACTGTAATGCTTCAAGGAAACTTGTCTGATCTATTTCACTGTGATAGATTATTCAGCTTTTCAATGTCAGTATGTGTCCTGTGTACCAAAATAGATAAGTACAGGAGAATTTAAGCATGACAATGAGAAGTGATTCAGAGTTTGTTTTGCAGATTTGAATCTTCCTTCAATAGAATTCTGAATTTTAAATAATGGAGTAAATTTTTGTGGTGATGATGATGGTTTCTTGCTATTCTGCTTAATGTATGAATAATGATTGTCAGAGAGCATTTATGTATACCAGTACTGAATCCCATGTAATTTCATAATCCCATTATCATTAGGTAAATGCCACTTACCTTGATGGCTTCAGAGCTACTGCTGTCTGTCCAATGGGAGGTCCAAAGGCAGTACAAAAAGGAAAACGCACTGCGGAAAGTATTCTGCAAAGGTTAGTATTTCAGTCTTGGAAGGGAGTTTGTTGGTTTTTTTTTTTCAGAGGTGATGAAAATAGAACTATGACATACGATGTCAACCATATTAACCTTATAGGAACTTTAGAAGATTATAATCTTCCAGTTGGGAGGACATTTCAAGACTTTAGCCTGGTTAGGAAACCTGTTTTCAACATCTAAGTACACTTCAGCTACATTTAACAGAGCGAGAAATGTCTCAAGTATTGTTGAAAATAGATGGCTGGATAGCAGAGAGAAACCCAAATTAATGAGGGAAAAGCTGTAATTCAGATTAAATATTATTAGGTGCCAGAGAGAGACCCATGTGAAGCTAGTTTTCACTGATTTTCACAGAACTTTTTTTTATCAAAAATCTTAGTGCTATGAAATGTAGGCAGTTTACCAAGTTCGTGTTTTAAACAAGGTTATCTCAGCACCTTGTAAAACGTGACTAATGATTTTGTTTGCTATAACGATTTTACAATTTTAAGACAGCCTGATAAGCCTTTAGTCATATTGTTATGCCAGTATATTTGGGCGAGGAGGGATTCCTCTTAAATATAATTCCATATGCTCATGGAAGTTTCCGAGTGTTCATTTCAATAGTCCCAGTCTTTCTAGTTATGAGATCTATCTCTTTGTGCTTTGTTTTGTATATAACTTCCCCCCCATCCTATTATAGACCCGTGCAGCAAGTACACTAGGATAGACACCTGTCAGAAATGCAAGGTTTACTGTGGACTTAGTGACTTATTGCTCATGTGCCCATGTACAGCGCAGTGATGAAGGAGGAGGTGTGTGCCTTCCCTTAAGAGACATAGCAGTTGAAAGCGGGCTGATAGGGGATGTGTAATTAAGCTATGGAATCCCTTTCTTCAGAGCAGTGCGAATGCTAAATGGTATTTGTCCAAGAGCTACTGAGAAAATCAATGAAGAAAAAAAAAAAACCAACCCTTCAAGAGCTGTTAAATACAAGGACTGAGGGACTCAGTCTCCGAAAAGCAATCTTTGGAAGCTAGTTGATTATTTTGGAGATAGAATGGTATATTTTCCCTTCCATGTTTGCTTTTGAATATTATTTCAGACCTGACTGCATGAATCTTTTGTCTGATTAAAACAGCTTGTGGTGCTGCTGCCTCTCTGACCACTAGAAATTGAATTCTGCCTGCTTACTATGCTGTCCTTAGTAATCCTCAGAAGCGAGGGGTTATGGGAGATAGCCAAAGGCTGGTTAACTAGCTTGATACCTGAGGAACCTGAAGGTGCACAAGTCCATGGGACCTGATGAGATACATCCGCGGGTCCTGAGGGAACTGGCAGATGAAGTCGCTAAGCCACTAGCCGTCATATTTGAGAAGTCGTGGCAGTCTGGCGAGGTTCCTGATGACTGGAAAAGGGGAAACATAACCCCCATTTTCAAAAAGGGAAATAAGGAAGACCCGGGGAACTACAGGCCAGTCAGTCTCACCTCTGTGCCTGGCAAGATCATGGAGCAGATCC
>VUYV01000031.1:1931040-1942042 GCA_008711295.1 Anarhynchus alexandrinus | reverse complement strand
TGATAAGTGGCCTCTAGCCCATGAGGCATGCCTGGCGCAGCTGTGGCTTGTTCTGTGCGTTAAAAAATCACAATATACAGTATCGCCCATCAATATAATCTCCATCTCAAACACAGTCTTAAATAGCTTAATGTGCGGAATCATTTATTCAGTATGTTTGAAAGATTTGTGTATGTCAACCCAGATACAGAGAAAGAGTTAAGCTATTCCAATCACTGTCAGAGAACGCTCTACCAGCGACTACAGCTCTTTAGGAAGCTCTGACTTCAGTCCTTCCACCAGTTCCTGTTGCAAGAGAATGTTGTAAGGACATGATCTCACAGTTAGCCACCTTCCAGTCCGTTCTAAATTAAATTCTGCCCAGTAAACCAATGGCAACAAGTACAGAATAAGGTGCACAAATTTAAGGTGCTTCAATTGTACAGGTCAAATTAGTTGGCAGCCGAAGACGTTAAGCAGCTTTGGCAGCTTGTAATATGACTTCTTTCACTTCTTTCTTGCATGCTTCTCCTTTATTTATTTATTCATTTTTGAAAGCGGGAGAGATTTGGCAGTATGTGTGTGAAGAAGTTTCTTCAGAGTAGTCTTTGGTGTCCTTTTATTTTTGATGGTTCTCTTGTTGTGTTACGCATGAAAGGGCTAAAAATTACCCACAGAATGTATTTGGAACTCTAATATCTCTAACTGGAATGTTTGTAGGTAAATAAAATCATTTATTACAGACACAATTTGCAAGTTTAGGTACCTTAAATCAAGTATCTGTCTTTCTGTGGTCATCAAAATAGAGATGGCCTCATTTGTGGTACGTGGACCACATTCATCTCTTTACAACAATTAGAAAATTGCATTTTGTATTTAAGTCCTGTACGCTGCTTCATTTTTCAGGTACCATGCTTGTATTTACACCAATGATGATATATTAACAGTGTTTTCCAAATGCTCTGCTGATGCAAAATATTTTTCTCATCCCAACGTAATTCCAGTGTTTCCACTGATAAAAATTTTTACATAGCTATAAGGGTGCCAGACCAAGATTATCGAGAAACCAGTTTAGGTGCTTCATATTTTAATTTAATTTACCAATCTGCAACATGTTAACAAGCTGGACTATTTTTAATGGTTGGATTCTTTTAAAACTTTTTTCTAACTCTAAAAATCTAACTTTTTTATTGGTTTTGGACTTCACGTAATTATTTTTTTTAAAAACTATAGTAGTCACTTTCAGTTTTATTGCTTGAGAGTTGGGCTGTTTTTTCTAAGACTTGTTGCAAACAGTCTATTTAATCCAAACTTAGTATTTGTCAAAAAACAGTATTAATTCCTTGCTCTCTTCAAGCAGTGTGTGTTTTCATGGTGTATAAAAAGAAGATAATGGTTGACTCCATTGTTAATCATAATTGGACAAACTTGGCACTGTTGACACAATGTACTTTTGGTGGAAACAACCTTTTAGAAAGAGTTTGAGGGATTTCGGTGCCAGGCTGGAAAGGCACGAGTGATGAAAAAACATTATCCTTAAAAACTTTTATCTACTCTTTCGCATTTGAGTCATGTGTTCATTAATCCCAAATAAATACCTTTAAGGTTTCGATAAAAGTTCCTTCTTCGATTTGACTTTTCTTCATTGGTGCCTGTGATGTAATGAGGTAGTTTCATGTATTTATTGGTAGTTCATAATGCCTTATAGCAGAAACAGAGTTAAGAACTGAATTAGCAGTATGAAAATCGGGAAGATTGCATATACTGTAATTACATTTCAAGTTGTCCTTGTTTTAAAGATAAAGTAAGAGCTGAAATACATTTATTTGTCTTTGCCTGTCATCTTTCAAGTAATTTGAATAAGCAAAAGGCTCAATTTTAAACCTAGAGATAAATCCAGAGGCGTAACTTTCTTGTCAGTAATTGCTTGATTTGTAGTATTCAGATATATTTGTTTAGTGTAAAATATTCATAGTCCAGTCTATGTGACAGAGATAACTCCTGTGGACCACACAGGGGTACTTCAGATAATCATTTTGAGGCAGTTTACTAATAAAAAAATAATCATTTGTTGCAGGACTCGTCTTATTTTCAGTCAGCTTGGGTATGAAGATTACAGTGCAGTTAACATACAGGTTTTAGGGTCTGAAGATACATATGGACCTCATGCTAGAAGGAGTATAGATGGTGTAAGTATTCAGTGGAGTGTTCTTAAACTTTTACTGACCTCTTTTAATCTCTCCGTATTGTTATCGTTTCCACAACTTTAAAGGAAATCACTATCATCTTGGGAATTTCATCCCATCGTCTTGCAAAGAATTCAGTGTCACTACTTAGTGTGCAAAATTAACACTGACAGGGTCTTTGCAGTATTGCGTCTTCCAGAAGCACTGATATGAAATCTTACAAAAATGTTGTTGTAGTCTGTTCTAATGTTGTTCATCTAAAGAAATATCTTCTTATAAAAGTTCTTCTAATGCAATTTAAGTCTACATTATATGTAGCCCTAAAAGACCACATTATAAGGGTTGCAGAGTCAGAGGCAGAATTATTGTTGCCTGTGCAACTTTAAAACCATCTGTGAGTTTCACTATTTGTGAAACAATCTTCAGCTATGTAATTCTGCATTGTATTTTGTGACTGAATAAATTCATATGTAAGAATATGAATGATGGCCATAACCACTGCAGCTGCGATATCCATGGTCTGCTTCCCCAATCTAGAATATGGGAGTCCTTTTTAAAGGAAAAAGACTCTAAATCTTGTCTTCACTTATATGCACTTTAAATATTTAGACAGTTTAGTTTGTTCCAAAACAGTAGCTTCTAATTCTTCTTTATCAATGGCAGTCTTGAAAAACTCTCAAGGTACACGTGGCAAAACTCAGCTCTGAGTTTGATCTTAGGAATGACAGCACTTAAAATAGAGAGCAATTTGTATGTGTAGGAAACAAGAATGGGATGTGGAGAAAGACAGAGAACTTCTTACTGTAAATATTAAGTGTTCTTGGAAGTTGGGCAAGTTATATCTGCAGCTGTTCGTTTTAGTGCTTGAGCTTCAATTTCATTCTGTACAGCAGCAAGATTTGCTTCCTGATGAACCAGCTTTATAATGGGGTCTTTTTCTTTTTAGGACCATAAACCCTGCAATGTTAAGCATGTTACTGAGATTGCAGATTCAAAACTTTGAAACGTACGAGCAGATGTTCCAGATATTGAACTTGTCTGTGTTCTGTTCATACCAACTCCTTATGATTATGCATTGTAATACATTCTTTAATTAAATTGTTACATAGAAAGTTTTCTGTCTTGTTGTATAGAGTGAATAATGGTTTGAAAAAGAGCAGTTTCTCCTTCCTTTTTGTTCAGTTTGCCTTGCTTATGGTGCATTAAATAAATTTTCCAAATGAGATTGAAGTATTTGTAGTATTTTCCATATTTCCAGCCTCAACCCTCAGGTCTTATATTAAAAGTAAATAGAGTGTTATCTCCATTGTATGTGCTTCCCATACATGTCTGAAATAAGATGTGAGAGCCGAGGCTGAAGTACAGGAAATCGCTCTATTGCCTTCCCCCTTCACACAGTTTCTCCAGCAGTTTAGAACAAACTAACCAGAGGAGTTTTCATCTGGAAAGCAGCCATAGTAGCTTGAGAAAAAGGGGTGGGGAGTGGGGTTTGCTTTTCCATTTAAAATGCAAAGTTATAGAATCCTAAGGAAAATGACTGCCTGTTGGGGCCTCAGATAGGAATAATGTAGTCTCTTAAATGCTCTTTCCTACCATGTCTTTCCATACAAAATTACACTTGGTTATTTGTGTTGCAAATAACAGTGCTCAAAACCAGAGATGTGTTGTGTTAGGCAGTATATTAACACACAAAGAAAACAGCTCCTGCTTTGAAGATTCTACCATCTAAATTTAAAGAAGAGAGGCAAATATGTATATGAATACCAAGACAGGGTAAGTTGAACAATATTTGCAGTTCTGTGTAGGAGTCTGGTGTGGCTGGACTAATGCTCACACAGGTCTGCCAAACTCAGTGCAAAAGTTTGACTTTGCAACTGTGAAATCACTATATCTCCCAGGCTTATGTAGACCTGTATACTGTAGTCTGAGCTGCTGTGTGGAATATTGATTGTTCCTGACAACACAAAGTATCCTTGAGAAATCAAGGAATGCTTGCCTCCCTTCCTTTCTCAGCCTTCCCTGCCTATTTATGTGGTTGTTGCTTGCCACTCTAGCTTGCTTTGTCAGCAGCAGCCCAGCGTGAGCAAGAAAGGGACCTGAATCAGCACTGAGTAACCCTAGTGGTGTTTAATTTTTAGTATCTCCTGCTCTGTGGTTTTCTGTTGGGGAGGAAGAAGGGATTATGACAATGTCACAGTGTCAATGAGTTCATGCTTTAGAAATACTGGATGTGTTTCATGTGAAAGGTATCTGTTAATAGTACATCAGGTATTAGAGTTTGCTATATAAAAAAATGTGCTGTCTGTTAGTTTTCTACTAATCGTTTGTTAACCAATTTACAACACATTGTTAAGACTTGATGAAGTAAATTTGGTTTGCTTTTTTTGGTTTTAATTATGATACTGTAAGATAAATTACTTTAAAATAGTTTATATATCCAGTTCTAGGACTGGATTCACCCACTCAGAACAGGATTCAGCTTATTATTTTCGTAGACCATTGTATCTTGCATCTGTGGGCAAGGAAGTAAACCTAGAACTTAAATGGAATATTGAAGACATGGTACACTTTAGAACCAGCAAGCAGGTGTGAATGCATAAGTATGTTTTCTCCAAGGGTATTTCCTATTAATTAGCTCTTGGTAGCTTTGAGAACACTGAATGTTAAAAAAAAAAAAAGCACTTGTTGAGTTAGTGGCGTGGCTCCATATTTTGTGTAGCAACAGTTTTTTTACACCAATCCAGTGAAACTTTTTTAAATTGGAAAACTGATTGGTTTCTTATTTATATTATCTTGATCAGGACATCTGTTTCTGTATTCATATAAGGAAATTCCTATCCTTTCAGTGATACATGATCTGGTGTAATAATATAACCTCTCCTACCTTAGCTCTGCTAAATTTTTATCTGAAGGTTTGCCTATGTGAGTATTGAGCTATACTAATAAAAATGTGAATCAAATTTGCAGGATTTCCTACATGATAGTATTGTGGCAGGTATTTTCCAGGCTGAGAGCTTGGAGGCTGAGAAATGAAGTCTGCGTGTCTTGCTGTGAGTATGTCTACATAGGCATGCTTAAGAGAGATGAAAGCAATTATATTTACCATTATGGTGCCTCGGAGTACCTCTGTGTGAATAGGCTACTAGAATAGGAGATAGACAAAAATAATCTTTCAACTTTATGAATATTTAGACCTTAGGTTTAAACATACTAAAATAAGAAGGCACTTCATTATTGTTTTTTAGCTGATCACCAGCTATAAATTCAGGAAGTTTTTCTCCCTTGGTATAAGCTGGCATAAGTGGGCTTGTTTGTGTTGGGGTTTTGTCATGTATTTGAGCTGGAATAGAGGATTTAGTAGTCCATTAACATAACGGTCTCTTTGGGATACTCTTACAGTAACCAGAATGCGTGGTGCAGAGTGTTACAGTATTTATGATAAACACCATTTCAGCAGCTGCCACTAGGAAATACATCCATGTTCCTACATTACTGAAGTTACTTAAATTCCTGAAATTGACTAGAGATTTTCGAATGTTGATGTGTTCTAACAGTATTGCTTTTGGGAAAAATGTACTGTATACACACAGGAAAATGATACTAGTGTACAAGACATCAGTATTTCAAATGCTAATATTTGATTTGATGGTTTATGTACTGTTTGTAAGTAATGCAACTTTACAGAAATGTGGGCAATTAAAGTAAGTAGCACTAGAGTTAGGAGTTGTGTTAAAAGATGGGCAATTTAGGAGTTCAGATCCAGCACGTAGTTTTTCAAGTTATTTTGAAGAGGGAAAAAAATATTTTTTTTAATTTTAAAATGTTTAGTCAAGTCTTAAAATTTGGGGGGCGGGGGAAGACTGTTTGTTTTGTTATGATGCTGTTAAATTTACTAGGATTCTAATGAATCATAGAATAGTTTGGGTTGGAAGGGACCTTTAAAGGTCATCTAATCTAACCTCCCCTGCAATGAGCAGGGACGTCCTTCAACTAGATCAGGTTGCTCATAGCTCCGTCCAACCTGACCTGGAAGGTTTCCAGGGATGGGGCATCTACTGCCTCTCTGGGCAACCTGTTACAGTGTTTCACCACACTCATTGTAAAAAATTTCTTCCTTCTATCTAGTGTGAATCTTTCCTCTTTTAGTTTAAAGCCATGACTGCTTATCACAACAGGCTTTACTAAAAAAGTTTGTCCCCATCTTTCTTATAAGCCCCGTTTAAGTACTGGAAGGCTGCAGTAAGGTCTCTCTGGAGGCTTCTCTTCTCCAGGCTGAACAACCCCAACTCTCTCAACCTGTCCTCATAGGAGAGGTGCTCCAGCCCTCTGATCATTTTTGTGGCCCTCCTCTGGACCCACTCCAACAGGTCCATGTCTTTCCTGTGCTGAGGGCTCCACAGCTGGAGGCAATACTCCAGGTGGGGTCTCACCAGAGCAGAGTAGAGGGGCAGAATCACCTCCCTCCACCTGCTGGCCACGCTTCTTTTGATGCAGCCCAGGATACGGTGTACTTTCTGGTCTGTGAGCGCACATTGCCGGCTTATGTCCAGCTTTTGATCCACCAGTACCTCCAAGTCCTTTTTGGCACGGCTGCTCTCAATTCCTTCGCCCCCAGCCTGTATTGATACCAGGGGTTGCCCTGACACAGATACAGGGCCCTGCACTTGGCCTTGTTGGGCCTCATGAGGTTCACATGGGCCCACTTCTTGAGCTTGTCCAGGTCCCTCTGGAGGGCATTCTGTCCCTCATGTGTGTCAACTGCATCACTCAACTTGGTGTTGTCTGCAAACTTGCTGAGGGTGCATTTGATGCCACTCTCTGTATGTCATTGATGAAGATACTGAACAGTACCGGTCCCCATATGGACCTCTGAGGGACACCACTTGTCACCAATCTCCATCTGGACATTGAGCCATTGACCACTACCCTCTGGATGCAACCATCCAACCAATTCCTCATCCGTTGAACAGTCCACCCATCAAATTCATATCTCTCCAATTTAGAGAGCAGGATCTTGTGGGGGACTGTGTCAAAGGCCCTACGGAAGTCTACAGTAAATTTATATTTTGATAGGCAAAATAGTCTAGCATTTTTCGCTGCCAACTGTGTGAAATTGACAATTGCTTCAAGTAATTTTAGAATTGTTTTTGGCATGACTTCTAGTTCTTGATATCAGGGACACCCATTTAACTTTGGGTAGTTAACAATATCAAAACATACAGCAAGAAGGATGAGGTGTGGTTTTGTTTGATCACAACTTCTAGTTCAGTTCATCTAACAACTGCCTGCATATAACAACTTCAAGGTGTTTATCTTTTCTCTCCTGTTGCTATCTTTTAGAGGAAAGATGCTGTTAGCGTGAAGAAAGGTTCCTCTGTTTTTTCAGTGTGAAGTCATGAAAAATTTAGTGCTGTGTAGGATCATGCAGTTCCTTTGCCTAGAGAAGGGAGGACTGCTTTAAGGAGTGATGGTTCCGTTCTTTATATCTGACCAAAACAAGGTGTCCCCTCTGCTCCACTCCTTAACCCCTGCATTTTAAAGGTGGGGCTATTGAATTCTAGCAGCATCTGTATCCTTCTTCTCTGCTGAGTATTTAATCTCTGATGCTTTCTGAAATGTGACTAGTTTCTGTATTTGTAATGAAATAGGCTTTTTCCTGAAACCTGTTAAAAGTGTTGCACTAGGAGGAAAAACGTTATTTTAAAATACTATTCTCATTTTATGCACAATTGGGAAGCTATCAAATACTTCAGAAATTATTATATGTAAGGAAAAAAGTTTAAATAAACTAAAAATGGTTTATTTATTCTTGTATATTCATTTCCCGGTATAGCAAATGTCTGGCTTAGATTCAGGACTTGGATCTTCCAAAATCCAATTGTTCCTTTCTTCCAGGAAAATGTCATCTTCAGTATCCTAAGTAGCTGTATGTTCAATTTTCCTTTACTTTTCTACATTTTTAATAGAACACCTACCAAATCTACAAGAATTCTTTAGACAGGGCATTTTTAGAGAGTTACAAAGTCCTCTGAGCTCTGCAGAATAACAACAAAAAAACCCCACTCAAACTTTGGTGTGTTTTTCATGCTTTCACCAAATGTATCCTTTCCTGTTGATATAGAAAAGGACATAACCAATGGAAGAAATCCCCTAGTATCTTATAGTCAAGCTCCTCTTTTTTTGAATTTTACATTGATTTAAGTAAGCCAGGAATTTCCTGTAAGGTTACCAAAGAACGTTTAGAAGCTTTCTTTGTGTTCATTAACAAAAAAAGCTGACTACCTGAGAGAAGAAATACCTTGCTGCAGAACTGCATACTTGGAGTGTGAGAAACTCCTGACTGGTAGATTTTGAGACCTTGTGCAGTTCCATTTCATGTATATGATGAAAATGCTTGTGCTTTGGGACAAGTAAGGGACACTTAGGGACAGACTTGCATTTTGAGCAGGTTTCACGTTTTTAGAGATGCAAAGGTAGACCAAAAGTGGTGCTTGCTGGTGGATGCAAATTCTTGAATAAATACAGTCTTTGCCTTCTGTGAGACCTGATGTTTTCCCGAAGCCTTTTGCCTGTGTATGGATTCCAGTGGTAGATCTTTCAGTGGCAGAAAAGAGATTTGAGTTTTTTGTTGGTGTTCTTTTTTTTTTTTAAGAGAAGTAAAAATCTTAAGTGAGAGAGATCACCTATCTGCAAAGGCGGGTGTGTTAGTTGAGTGTAAAGTAGGGAACAGAGTACTAGTTGGGTTTACCTTTACAGGAGTGTCTGCTCTCTTCTCTGGAAACGTGGTGGCTCTTAAAAGTTCTGTTCTCCCATGCAACTCCCAAGGATTAGGTTTAAATTCTTTTCTGTGAGCAGATCTGCTTACTTCTTGATGCTAAGAGAAGTAGACCTGGCTCTCTAATTGACCCCAAAACATTCTCAGCGTACTTAAGATGAGAAGACAGTTTGTTTGCCAGTTCCACTGAGAGTGAAGTCAAGTATTTAGTTTCTTATAAAGTATTATTAGTTATAATACCTGGTTCTTTTTAAGAATGCTGGATATTAAGCACACTGTCCTAGCAGTCTGAAATGCCCAATAGTTGATTTCATGGTAGTAAAATAAAAGACAATGAAACATTAACAGAAAATTCTAGTGATGCTGGATGAAAAGTTGCTGAACGAAAATTGTAGCAGTGAGCACAAAACACTTCCATTAGATTCAACTTGAATGCTGAGCTACAGTTATTTTTTAATTTGGTAAATTTAACTGATGTTCTGCATCTAAGCTAATCTAATTTCTACTTTTTTGAAGCAGGGTCCTCGGGAAGCTGTGATTTGGCTTGCTGTACACCATAAGCGAAAAGAAGCTGTAGAAATCTTCTCCAGAGAGATTGCACCAGCTGGAACGGGCATGGGTAAATATTCACATCATCTTCTAACAATTTTAAAGTTACTTTTTTTTTTTCTCCCGAGCATTACTAGCACCCAAAGACTGAGTCGTGTTCAGTTTTGTTGTGCTGTACATAGTGAAATCGTAACTTTTTTTTAAAACTATTTATGTTTGGTATAGAAATGGGGCCTGCAGACATCAGCAAAATGATAAAATGAAAGTTCTGGAAGTCTATCTTTTTGTTCCTTTGCGAGTCATTATCCTTCCTTTGCTGCTACTGTCCCTTTTTTTCCTTTGCCTTGTTTGTCTTTCATGGTTACACTGATGTGGAACAGCATCTTACTCTGTTTTACCATGTTACTAAAACTCAGTAATGCTCTTAGATCTCACTGGCAATAAACATCAAGACTGTTATTTAACTGGCAAAATATATTGCAGCGTCCAGCTATAACATTGCAGTTTACGAAGAGCTGTGCAGTTTAAGAGTTTTGAAGGTTTCCTTCAGCACTTAGTTATCTGATGTTACTGCAAAGGATTTTTATAGATACTACTGTACTTCTCTCCTGTTTAATGTGTAGCTGCTTGTGTAGGTAATTACAACTTTCAGATATAATTAAAAACTTTTTAATACGATACTGCAGTGAGAATGCTAACAACCTGCATCTAATTCTTTGTTCATAGCGTATGTTAACTACCCAACTTAAATTCTGATCCTGCAGTTAAGTCTAACCTCAAATTAATGTGTCTTTAACGTTTGATTTTGTGTGAATTTGTGGTGTGCTGTAACTATTGCAAGATTTATTTTTAATTCACTTGTGAGGTAACATCAAAATACTGGGATTTAATTACGCCATCTTCATTTTGAGTGTATATTTTAAGTATTTGCATAAGGGTCGCTTAGTGTGAAAGGATCTATACTTCTATTGTTTACCAGATGTCTGTTCAAAAAAAACTTTGCATTCGGTCTTTGTAAATGTCATTGGATTCTCTCCACTTTCTAGGAGGACTTACTGTTTGATTTTGAGCGAACTTTATTTTTTTTCCTTCTGTTCTCCTTCCAAGTCACTTAAGTGTCACCACTGTATCCATCTCAGTTGTAAGTAGCACATTCATATATTTGCTGCTTACATTATGGATACTCATCCCACTTTTATTATCCATTTAAAATTTGGACAGCTTATTTTGAGGACTAGAGCTCAGATATTTTGCAATGTATTCAACGTACTTTGTGGCAGAATATATTGAGGATTTACATAGATCTTCAAAACTAAAATTACATGAGTTTAATCTGAATTTCTCAACTTCTATAGCAAATCTAGAATCCTGATAAATGGAGGGGTGGGTAGGTGTTGCCTTGCAGTTAAAGAACTAATAAACATTTTATTTTCCGTGTGTTCCAAGTTGTATGGAAGTGTGTGCATGGTGGGTTGTTTTTTGGTGTGGTTCCCCCCCCCCCCCCCCCCCCCCC
>VUYV01000031.1:1897650-1930960 GCA_008711295.1 Anarhynchus alexandrinus | reverse complement strand
TGATCATGTAGAACTAATCAGGAATATTCATTAAAATAACTTTTTAAGAAAATTTTCTCAATTAAATTTTTTTTTTTAAGAAAACCTGAAAGTGCCAGGTTTATTAAGGTTTTCAGTTTTTTCCTTTCACCACCAGTCTTCACAGAATGAAAAAATGCTAAAAATCTGTGCTACCTGGGTTGAGTGGAGTATGTGCAGTATTGAAATTGAGTTACCAGACTATGTGAGCATCTGTGTGTTACGGTGGCTGGCAAGCTTTCAGGTCATGTTATCAGGACTCTTCATGATGAAACAGATGCATTCCTGCATAGAATCAGGTTAGTCAGTCTGCGTGGACAATGGTGGGGGTGTTGGTTTTGTTCCCTAAAGGAACAGCTTAAACTCTTTAGAACATTAGCATTTTTTCTCAAAAAAAAAAACCCCAAAACTGTCTCAATTCATAGAGCCACTGCTAATGAGCAGCAGTGGGAAAGAGCATACTTCTGGAATCACCTGGGTCATCTGGTGATAAATAACACTTTTGCTTGCCAGGTATAGGACTGCAACAAGGTTTTTGGCCTCCGTGATGTAAATTACTAGTGTCAGAGGGTATCGGAGCTGTTTACTGACATGCTTCCGAGTGGTTGAACAACCCCATAAATAGTCGTTTTTTTAATTTGTTGAAGATATATTGAGACAGCTTCATACAGTCACTTCTTTCAGTTACTGTTGTGTGGTAGACTTCCATGTTACCTGCACAGATAAGCTCTCTGTATGCAGAGAAGGGTCAGATTTGGGATCTAAATTTTAAGTAGGTTGCTTGTTGATGTAGAATACTTTTAAGGTATGAAGAGTCTTTTTTTTCTTATTTTCTTCAGTGAGACTTAGCCAAAAAATAAAAAGAAAAATTGTGCAATACTGCCAAACAATAATTAGCAGTGTACTAGTAACTGAATCAGCTTAATGCTGCTTAGTTTCTGACAGTGGTGTAGGCTGCCAGAACTTCCTGGAAGAGCAGAACAAGGAATGCCAGCCGCTTAATTGTCTTAAAACAGACAGCTCCATAGACAAGACTTAAATTAAAACTCTTGTTGGCTACATGTATAAGTGATCTTGGGAGCAGAAGCCAGAACCGAGATGATTGCTCTTGTCCTAGGTGAATTCTGTAATAACAGCACTTGATGTTCATTTCCTGACCCCTTCTCCCTCTGTTTCACTGTGCCATTTTTGCAAATGATTACTATTCTCCAAAGTGTAACAGCTTCAGCAAGAAGCAGAGTTTTCCCCCATGGGAGTTTAGTCCCTCTTACAGAGGGCTGGAGTGTCCACAGGCAGAGAAGAACCCAGAAATTGAACCTCCCATACCCTAAGTAAGTGTTCTGGGCAATGAGCACCTGAGGTCCCTTTTTGTACAGTGCTGCACCACTTTTTCTCACTGGGCGTTGAGCAAAAATAGCTGTGGCTGCTGTCTCTCACATGGATGGAGCATGCTTATCAGATGTGGTTTTACCCATCCCGCATGGGTCTATATATGATGTAACCTTGTGTGGCTTTGGTCTGCCACAATGGTGGCAGTTGTGGGGATGCACACAAAGTGAGGTTTTAAGCATGTGTGGCTTTTCCTTAAGACAACGCAGGCACCCCTGAAGCAACAAAGTCCTGCATTTCAAGGATTGCCAGCTTGGTCATGCTCCCCCCATCTCTCCTGTGTTAGTTCTCTTCCAGGAGGAGAAGTAGTGACTATGAGAATGATTGCAAATAACCCTTCTTATTTTGTATATTCTGTTAACGAAAAACTGAGGAAAAACAGGAACAAATTATAAGTCCTTCATAACCAGCAGCATGGGGAAAGGAGGAGTTGTTGACTTTTAGGATGATGTCACCTGAAATGAAACACTTAATTTCATTACTTTTTGGACATTTTGAGAGTGACCTTTGAGAAACAAAGAACACTTATCAGTCTGTACAAGACAAAAAGGAAAAAAGAAAAAAAGGAAAAGTTTTGCTCTTCCACTTGGGCTGTATCTAGTGATTGTGAAGTATTGTTTTTAACTGTATTCTTCTTTCACCTCAATAGCAGTTTGATATTTGTTACTCTAAGCGATGTGTGGACAGTGGTACAGATAATAATTTTCATATATAGCACCTTTCATCCAAGAATCTTTAGCAAGCTGTGTAAACACAATCGTCTAAGCTTTCTAACTTCCAGTAACATTGGAGAGTACTCTATCTGCTTTATAGATAGTTTCCTGAGATAGTGGAAGGAAGCATAACCACAGAAGAATTTGAGTCAGAGTTCTTGGTTCTGCTTTCCCTGTAAGACATGCTAGAGAGGTACTCCACCAATATTTAAGGGGACCAGGCTGGCTAAAATTTAGGAATGGTGAGTGGAGGAGAAAAGGGATAGAGAAAGGAAATTGGATGGTTTGGAACAAGGGTGGGGAGTCCTAAGAGCTCCTGCTCTGGTCCCTGGGATTTTCCATTACTCATGTCTCAGAGGGAGGCAGCACTGAGCATAGGCTTTTAGGTTCATGTGTGTTTATCAGCTACATCTTTTGAGATGAAATCCAAGAGCACTCCTGGAACTCCTGGTGTTTTGTCAGGTTGTTTCAGCCTGCTAGTCCCTACTTGTGGAGCTCTCAGCTAGATTTGGTAGGCAGTTTTGTTTTGATCATAGTATCATAATATAAGAACTGCAAATTGTAGGTAAAAGAGGTATTAAGTTCTTTAATAGCCAGCACTAAAAGCCCAGTTTTGGTGGCTTTCACTTAGGCTAAATTTAAATCACTTGAGTCAAAATTTTTTGAGCTATTTGCCTGAAACTTCTTGAGGGAGTTTTCAGTTAGTTTTTCAGACTTTGCAGGGAACAACAGAAAGATTAAAAAAATTCTTTTCTTCCTGTGATTTAAAAGCATATTACAATAATTTTATTGAGGAATGATCTTCTTAATGCTTCACGGCAGAGACTTAAAACTTAGGATGTTACATCTTCAGTGTCAGAGATGTGCTTTTTAGCTCTTCTAGTGAATTTAAAGTTTTAATGTTAGTATTTCTTAACTTTTGACTCATTTTGCAGCTTTGATTATTTGAAAACATTTTTATATAATACTTTTTTGTGTATTGGTACATGTAAATGATAATAAAACAGGCCTCAAAAAAGGAGAGCGCTGCATAATTTCTGATCAATTTGAGAGTGCAGATTCCCCCCACCCCATTTATTGTGTATCTTTACTTCTGAAAATCAGTAGAAAGACAACCATCTCAAGGTGTTGTGCTGATTTGAAATTCCCTGTTTCTTATGAAATCTCATCCTCTGTGTCAGAAAGAAAAGATAAAGGAATGCTACCTATATGTTGGAATGGGCTGAAGCATGCGTGTGTTTGTGCTCTGCAATATAGACAAGGAGTTAGACCTGCAAGAGATAAGTTTGGGAAGAGGCATCTTTTAAAAAGCTTCCAGAATCAAGAGTGAAAGACTGAGATTTTCATAGCTATTCCCTAGCATTTTTTCCTAATGCTTTTTTAGTTCCCGTTGTTCTTGTTGAAGACCAGTAGAGCACATGAGCGTACTTGCACAGAAGTTTTCCGAAGTAGTACTAAAATTGCAGATGAAATTCTTAAGCCCACAGAAAAATTTGAAGTTAATGTATATAGACATGCCATACATTAGAAAGTGATTTGTTGTTTGTTTTCTGTTTGGAATGGAAGACTTTTACTGTAAACTTCTATTGAGCATGGTATTTAGTTTGTTCAAACACTTAATCAGTTTTCATTTGGATTATGGTCTTCTGATGGGCTTAAAGGAATACAAGCTATTTAAAAAAAAAAAAGACAAACACACCTAATCCAATCTTTTTATCTTTTTTTTCTTACAATTAACACCTGAGTTTGTTAAACTTTCAATTGGTAAAAGTATGCTTTCTGTTTATTTCTCAATACTTTGACAGTCGATAATAGAGAGGTTTTTTTAATAGCAAATAGCAAGTTTGGTTTTTTGCATGTATGGTCTCCTGAAAAAAATAAGTGTTAAATGTGTTGTGATGTTCAGTCTTAATGGTGGGGCCTTCAGAGCTATTTTCCTGTTCTATGCTTGGCAGTGAAGAATTCTAGATGTACAGACTCAGATTTTTAAATCTATAGTGGCCTGTGGGAGTTCAATGCAGTTCTGCAGCAGTTCTGCATTCCCTCATCTATAGAAATTCACCCTCACTTCATAAAAGCTAGCAATCACAGACCAGGTTTGTAGTACTCAGTGAAAATGTCTTCATTATATACAGTCCGGTCAGCCATATAGTTAGTATTTAAATAATTCGTGTTGATGCAGTGTATTTATTTTTTCTTTTTTAATTCAGATGCTTTATTCTGAATAAAATGCAGTGTAGAAGAGGCTCAAGAAGAGCCTTGCTGTGGGAAACTGGCATTTATAGTTTAATAGCGGTTCAGTAGCTAAGAAATGTTTTACTAATAGCTGAAATCATGTACTGACCCTTATTTCACATTAAAATGACCGGAGTTTGACACTAAGATGACAGCTGGTTAATACAACTTGAGATTTTAAAGTGCTTGAGTATATGTAAATATTATGACTGATCTCCTGAGTGTGTTGGAAGATAGTTGCAGAAATGTCCTTGTTCTAATAGTTTACTGGAGTCCCCGTTTTTTGAGAATAATATTGAAGAAGATAGTTTATCTGCTGTATTTGGAGGACATAGATAGAATAATTAAGTCATATAATTGACCCCTGTAAACAAAGATTGTATGTATTTTGTACTTCTACTCAACTGTATTGTAAGAACTGCTGAGTATAAAACCTTGGATTTCAAATATATCTAGTTCGATCACTTAACAAAATAATGCTTGAGAAGTAGACTTGGTTGAGGTCTGTTTTTATATGTAAATATATCATATGTAGAATTCCTTAGAATGTGTGATAAATAGCTCAATAACCTTTTGGTTGAGCTAATTCAGTCACCGGAAATAAAAGGGACAAACCATTTAGGGTCAAAATCTGTAAACTGGTGAGCAAGAAACATTGTATTTTGGAATTTAGGAAGTTTAAAAGGAAGAAGTGTCACCTATTGAATTTAAGGTACTTAAAGCTTTTTAGATTTCCGCTAGTCAGAGCATTTTCATGCTTTTTTACTCCAAAATATTTTACAAAATGTTTCATGCAGTCTAATATCCTTCATGTATTGCATAATGTTTTATTCTGTTGAAAAATATACATATTTGTAGAGAATTTTTTTTTGACAGAAATAGATTAAAGAACAAGAAGTAATAAGCCAAAATTGGGTGTGACCATTAAAGTAGGATTTGAATAGGATGGAGGAACAATTAAGGAGGCAAAACCTAAGGCTCTCCCACCATCAGAAAATCCAGTGGGGAATTATAAGAGCTGGAAGGAATGAAGCTTGTTCTGCTGCGAATTTGCATCTCATAGGTTGATTGCAGGTTCCAACCAGAGCTTTTCCTGCTGTGGGGCATTTTATAGGGTGTCGTATCTATGGCATAGATTATAATGTATTAAAACATGGTGGTTCTACATATTGAAATAGGTGCTTGTTTGGGCCAATTTTAAGCATTCTTTTTACCAGTGCTGGCTTTCAGTGGGTGCACTCTCTGAAATGCTTGCGTGAACACCAGAGCTGGTGCAGGGGAGGAGAGAAGAATGAGTGACAAAGGATGTGAGGAGGGGGGAGCCGTGACAGCCCCACCTGAAAACACTGGTTTTCCCAGTACTCTTTTTGTTTGTCTGCTACCACTGTTCATGAAATTTATCAGAAACTGGCTGTCTTTTCCAGCATATCATACATGTTTTTTTAAAAGTATTGTCCATCCTCGGATGAGTTTTGTAGGATGAGCAAATGAAAAAGAGGGGCAGCTGGAGAGAGAAAACATACATGGAGGATCAGAGACTGTGGAACTGCTGTATCAAGGAGTATATCTTAAGTGGACTTCACCTTGTATTAACTACACACCCATCTGTCACTATGCCACTGCCAAATCACAGGGGGATGGTGGTCATGGGGTGTTAGCATGCTTTTGATATTCTTGAGATTCCTCTCCATCCTTCAGATTTGGATGAAATTTGCCATTGGACCTAAAATTTGGGGTCTCACAAGTGTGCTGGAAGAATCATGGACACAAGGAAAAAACCTGACAAATACAAATATACATACATCTACACACAGCGGATGATGGTTTGTTTTTCCTAAAGTTATTGGGCTGAAAATGGATAAGATTGGAAGTAGGATAGAGGGAGGAGTCATAAAATGAAAAGACAGGATAAGACTGTATGAAGAATTGCGCAGATTAACCAGAGAGAAGCACTTCCTAAATAATAATTGCTTCTTCATTTTGTAGATTCAGTGTAGGTTCAAACCGTTAAGCACAGAATCCAAAGGAAGTGTCCTTTACCAGTGCTTAGTCACCTAGAAAGAAGTTAATCTAATGGACCTAGTGCCTGACATTTCTCCAGTCATGTCATATATTTGGGAGTTAATTAAGTCAGTGGAGTTCAAGTGGTGTAATCCCTGGGACTTACTCATTGCTTTTAAATGCCCAGCCACCTCGAGAATTTGTAGTTATCAGGCTAGGTCCTCAGGCACTCTGAGGGAAAATGTTCTCAGACATGGCAGGCTTTTGGGTCATATATACTTGAAGCAAAATAAATATGATATTCAGTTTGATTACACCAGACAAATACTGTACCTATGGATGATCATGAACAGAATATAAGTGGATTGAAAGGAAGGTCTCCTACTTAAAGGCATCAGGTTTGTGCCATTCTGAGGCACAGAAGCTGGGAAGTGGTGGTGGTGTTTGTCAACTTGAAGCGAAGCAGCTTGTTCAGGAGGATGCCTGGTGGCAGATAGGATGACGCTGTGCTTAGTGATACTTTATCTGCCTTGAGGAACTAATGAATGGAGCTCTGATAGCAAATAGTGGTCACGTAAAGCTTCTGGGAAAGGAGATCAACATCTTCAATTTAGCTGATAATCTTATCAACTTGATACTGCGGCCTGATTGATGTTCTCTACAAGTATGACAAATTACTCATGTCATTGTAGATAAAGATAGGTCTTCTTCCAGAAAGGAGGGAGAGAGAGCATCTGTGCAGATATTTAAGCAAGCAAGGTAAAGTAAGCATGAAGTACAGCATGAGGAGACCTTTTTAAAGGTGGTGTATTAGGATAACAGTTGGTCTGAGGAGTTCACAACTTTGCAGAAGTATGCCTGGCCACAGTGGCAAGCCCACTGTTACCTGGTTGTGCTTCACCTTCCATTGCCTTCTTTCAGTTTTACTGGAGAAATGTAATGGGGATCTGAGCCCTGGGTTGAGGTGAGCTGTCATGCTCTAGTGCTGTTTGTTTGCACAAATAACAAATCACTGATCATAAGCCACAATCAGCTTAAGATGTGTTTCATCTTCTCTGCCTGAAGTCTAAGTAGGAATTGCTTATAGATAAAATTAAATTGTACTTAAAAGCGCTCCCATCATATGTTAAGGTAAACAATGGACTAGATAATGGTAAGATAGAAATTAATATTGTGTTGCAACTGGGGTATTGGTGTAGCTTTGCTCTGCAATTGCGTTTATGTGCAGGGGTAGCCGCAGTATCTCCAGAGGCAGATGTGCTGGTACAGTAGCTTGTGCTGGAGAACTTCGCAAAACTAGCAATAGCAAGCAGCAGTAGAAGGTTAATGTAGCCTCGAGGTGTGAGCAGTGGTTGCTCTTAGATGAATTGTTTTCTTGTCAGTGTTTAGAGAACTCCTTTGTTGTAGGAGCCAAGTTCCATTGTGTGAGAGCAGGCAAGCGAAGAGCTTTCTTCGAGAGCTTTCAGGAAGTTGAAATTGATGTCGGAGCAAAATCTGGTATCCTTAATGAGCAGTTCAGCTGCCTAGCAGGAAGTGAGCCATGTGACAATCCACAGATAATTTAAATTAACTAACTTTATGAACCTATGTTTTCAACATGACCTTACCATATCCAGCCTCCTCCCCCAACAACCTAGATAAACGCACTAGGCGCATAATTCAGTAAAATAACTGCAGTAGGTTTTAATGTTGAATGGCAGTTTTCTGCTTGAACGGGTGCACGGGTAATATGTATAGGGCTGAATCTCCCCTGGATCATTTAAAATCGTGTAATGCTAATGTAAGGGACTCTTCAATATCCTGTCCACTACCACATTTTTTTCAGCAGAACTTACTGGGTAGGGAGGTGGTTATTCATGGCTTTCTTTTTTTTTTTTTTTATTGAAGGCATTCTTCCTGTACTAAAAACTAGCATGAGCTTTTTGGGGGAAAGAGGGGGAGCTAATACTAACACCCCTAATCCCTTCCAAATGTTCTCAACTGTAGCACCTTCTAAAGGTTGCTATGTTTTGAGGTTGGTTGGTTGGTTTGTTTTTTCAGCCTCTGGCTAAAAATATAGTCAGCGAAGTCTGTTTATCTTGTGAATTAGTTATAATGTGCAAGTACTGTACTAGCACATTGGCTAAACTAGCAGAGTGGTTGTGGACTAGCCTTAGGCAAAAGACCTCTTCCATAACCGTAGGTTTATTTACTGTAATTACCATCTCTGAATCAGTCATTCAGATGTACACTGAAGTTTAGTTTTGTTGATTCCAAATGTGTCCCTGATTATAGAGCAGTGTGATCAAGACAAGGACTATGTAACAGCATCCCTCTTCAAAAACTTCATTAAAACACTGTGTTAATAACTGTTTCAGGGAAATCTCTTCCAATGAATGTGAATATGGCAAGACTCCATAATCTATGCTGTGTTGTACCATCTATGCTGCCACTGGTATGTGTCCACATTGGCAAGGCACTGAATCCAAGCTAAAACAAAAAAGCCTGCTGAGAAGTAGAGGTTGTCAGTGTGAACTCAGTACAACAGCAGCACAGTTACATGGCTTTTAGTCCATTTGGAGCACAAAGGGGGAGCATTCACACCTGGGGGAAGCAAGAAGCCTATTTTACCCAGGATTAATTCGGGCAAATACACCACGTGGGCAGCTTTCCACAGCATTTATTTTTAAGGGACTGCTTAACACACTTGTTAATTCCTAGACTGATATAATGTACGCACTTTACTGTTTGTTTCCCCTGCAATACTATATGGAGCTCTGTATTGTGGATGCATGCTATCCATGCCAGAAGGAAGGGTAAGAAGCTATGCACCGGATGAGGAGAGCAGAACTGTAGATGGGTTTAATGGTAGTAAAGCCTAGCAACCTGATACTGAGAATAAACATGAGTCTAATCACAGTGCTGACTTACTGCAAATCTGGGATCATGCTGGTGACTTTTAAGCCCTTAAATTTACCTATGTATCAGAGAGAGAGAATGGGATCTGCAGTACCCAGCACCTTAAAAGAAGTGAAGTTAGCCAGTGAAAATACTAAGAGAAAAATGCAAGTTAATCATCTGAAACAGTTAATCTAATAAGCAAAGTCGTATTAAAACAAACCATAGTTCGGGTCAGAATTGTTTCTCTGCTCTCTTAAAATGTAAATAAAACAGCAGCAACAAAAACCCCAAAGCTAAGTTCTTTTTCTATTAAATGTATCACCCAACTGGCATTGGTATACAAATTATTAGGAAGAAGAACCTGAAGATTTAGTTTATACTTTGCATGTTTTGAAACTTTTTTTTTGTTAAAAGTCACAGTACTTTTTACATGTTTTGCCTTTTTAGCTGTTGTATAAAATGTTCAGTTTTATTAATTTATAAGAACATAATGTAATTTGCTAGATATTTTCGAGTATTTATTAAATGTGCATTATAGGAACAATTCAAGCTACAGTAAGCTATGAGCTGTAGTGTTTTGAAGATGGCTTTAACAGTTCTTTTGTGAATTTAATTTCCATTTGCAGCACCTGGCCTCACTGGAATTGTTGGAGGGCGCCCCAGAGTGTAAGTTAACTCCTGATCATTAACTTGTCATGTCTGATGGTAGTGTTCCTACCACTCCCCATCACGAGCTTCTCCACCTTCAAACAGCAACCGTAGAAGCAACTAAAGTCTTTCCATTGCACACTATGCGTAATAATTGATAACAAGATAATAGTGAGTGCTACAACATACGTATACAAATAGAAAAATACTGTATTGAATGATTGAATATGAGTTACATAAGTCTCTGATCAGGTCATAACAATGTCTTTGCTTAATGAGCTGCAGGGAGAACTTTAAATGTGACTTTATGGCAGGGCAGTAGCTCAAGCATGTGCCAATGCATGCAGATTTCTGGACCGGATTCCTCTTGTACCTGTTTGGAATATGGGTGCAGTGAATTTATGTCTGTACCAGCCCACTTCACCTAGAAATGTGAGGTCAAACGTCTCAGAACGTCCCACAAAATCTTAACATGAACCCGTTACATGAGCAAGCTGAACAGAATAATGCTGAGCATGTAAAAAAACAAACAAACAAAAAACCCCTAGTTTGCTTCAGTATTTTTCTAGATATGGCTAAAATCTCCTAGTAATTTATATACTTCCCTTTCCATACTTATTCATGAGAGCATCTAAAAACTTTCCTGTCCTTAAGCAAACACTTTAATATGTCTGTCTTGCACATGGAGATGGGGGAAGAAACTATAGATATATTTCCAGTAGTTCTGTGTAATTAGCCTAAGTATCAATGTGGGGCTAATGACAGTGCAATAGACTTCAATGTCATGAAGTGCATCCTTTGTCAAGAAAATATTTTTGGTATCTTGACTACTCTCCCCCACCCTCCAGATTTTCTTGTTTGGTTTGGGATTTTTTTTAAACAAAATCTTACGTTCTTAATAATGACATTTAAGGAATTTCTGCGCTTCTCAAACTTTCCAAAATTGTTTGGAAAACTGTTGCTAATCATGGCTAAATAGCTTTTAATTTCACAAGTGTTTGTCTGGTGTATGAATAGTCTAAATATGCATGATCTGCATTTTCATTAATTTCTGGTTAAATGCATTTATGCTTGTTGTTTTTTGTGTCTAGGTCTCCAGTTTTGAAGCCATTTTTTTTCTATTATCCCAAAAGCAATGTTCAGGTAAGACTTACTGCTTAAAGCCTGTTCAGGTCTCTTTGAAGTCATTTGAAAAATTCTGCTGGCTCTGGCATTTTTCAGTGACTTTGAGTCCTAAAACTGCAAAGTATTCTGGTAACTTTGATTAAAAAATATTTTCCCAGAGATTAATGTTATTCACACAAAATATTTTACAGCAGTTGAACTTGTCAACGTTGTGTTTTAATTGCTTTGAATGTTGAAATATCGTGAATGAAAAGTGAACTTCTCTTTTCAGGTTCCTAGAATTGTAGGTTTGAATTATTTTTACTGCATTTGCAAAGAGTGCTTATGAAAAGTATTTTTTTTTTTTGAAAGGTAATGGTCTGTCTTCAAAGAGAAGGCAATTGGGCGTTCAGAGAGTTGAACAATGATTTGTGAACCTGGACACGTCTTCTGACTTTTTTGGGGGTCTACATTTTTTATGTGCTGCTGGAAATAAGTATTGAAATCAGTTAACTTTCTCTGATTCACTCAGGTTTTACCTTTACAGAGAGTTGGGCCTTTACCTTCCAAATACCCTGTCTATAAAGATAGGAGTATTGCCTGTATTGCAAAAACTATAAAATAATGACAGCTGGTGCAACTATTGTGATGAGTGTGATGAAGGAGCCTGTGAATGAGGTCTGTCTCTGTGGCCCTATTTGGTTTGTAACAACAGTTTCTTTCAGTTGGAGAAGTTATGGTTCAGATGACTAGACAGTCCTAGGTGAGAAATTACAGTGTAAGATGAAACGTTGAGCTAGAGTCCTACTTCCTTTCCGTTATGCGTGTACATCTGTGTAGACTGAAGTCTTCAAGATAAACTTGAAGAAACTGTTTTTACTGAAAACGTAAAATGTTCGGATTTATAAATGTTGGTCTCTGCTATTTGAATGCTATCAGATACTAAATTTATCCTTTGGAGACTGCAGACAAAACTTCTTTTTCCAAGGCCTTCAGCTCACTTTCAGCTATTGCACGCATCTCATGCCAAGGCATCCTAATAATGATGCTTCTCACTCAGTTAGAGCTTTCTCACTCATTCACCATCAAGAAAACGGCCAAAGGCCAGAACATTGGTCTGTGTTACACCACAGGTATTGTGACAGGCTTCTGCTCAGGGTAGTGAAGGGAAGCCTTAAGAGCGCAGGCAGTAAGTGAAAGGGGGCAGGAGAGAGAAAAAAACCCAACCAAATAAAACCCAATTGATTAAAATAACAACTCTGTGAAACGATTATCAGTAGTCAATTTAAGTGTTCCGAGCATTTTAGAGGAGGACTGTTTCATTTTCTTTTTTTAACACACATACAGTGTTTAGCTCAAATAAGCCCAAATGTTACATTTTTCTTTGAATAGTAGTGGGAAGTAATGTAAGATTAATTTTACAGAGAAGATGCTATTTATTCATTAAAACTAAGTTTATAAACTGTGGATAGTGGAAAAATATTAAGTACCCCACCTATCTTGTCATTTAAAGAAGTTCGCGTACTTGGTTTTGTCACTTACATTTTGCTTTATACAAATGGTTTGTCTTTGCCAAGTTTAATCTGAAATTATTATCTTTATGGAAGTTTAACCTACCACTGTTTTGTTCATCAGACTAAATGTAAACTTACTAATTAGCACTGTGTTCCACGCTTGGTAAAATGCTGTTGAGGTTAAATAGTAACCTAATTTATCAGGGAAAGAAAGCAGCGTCTCACCTACTTTTTTCCAATAAAGAAAATAAAAATCCTTGCTCTACGTATCTAATCTGGTGAATGTGCTGTTACGCTATTAACAAAATGCCATGTGATCTATCACGGTTGTACTGCAGTAATATTGAAGGTTACGTAAAAGTGTGATGTAAGTGATTCAAGTCCTTGATTCAAAGTTTTATCCATGTATTAACAACAATGGTCTATCTAGGGATTACAGAGTAAGGAAGGTATGAATTAACTGCTTTTCTAGATTGGAAGTTCAGTTACAAAGAGTCTAGTTGCTCTAGCTCAGCATTTGACCTAAAACCAAAAAAACTCCATAAGGAGATTTTCAGATATGTTAACATTGCCACAGTGGGTTCTTTTGTTTCGGGTTTGGTAACACCTTTCTTCTGGGTGTCAGTTTGGATTCAATATCTCGTTTGTTGTTTCCACTGCTCTTATGCAATTGTCCCGATTTTATCGCAGATCACCAGTGGGTTTACAGTTGAAACAGTAGTTACTTTCCATGTATGCTTTTTCATGTTTAAAAAGTGACCTAAAACTGTATCTAGGGAGAAAAATTCTAGCAAGCCTACTGAAGGCAAGAACAGCTTTTCTGAAATGTTTTTATAAGTCTTCCTCTTGCATAAGCATTGGAGGCCGTTGTCACTATTAGCTAAAGCAAGAGGGCTAAATGCAATTATCTTGCATTTGCTGACAGCTGAGCACTGATAGCTGCTGCAGCTAAGCTGGTGTATATTGTTTTGTTGTGGCGGTGTAACCTGTTTGTATATCTGAGTTTTTAGTGCTGGGTGTCCTCCAATGCAGATGAAATGGATACAGTTAATTTTTCTACATGATTGTGCTATACAATTTAACCAGAAAAACCTTTTCTTACATTTGAAGTGAAGAGCCCAGTCAGCTAATGAAATAGCAGACTTGACTATGTATTTTTTCAGATTTCTTTGGTGGTGGGGTAGTGATAGTTCATCATGCAAGATGAACGGCATGGCATTTTTTTATTTCATATTTTCATCTCAACATAAACCCAAAATATCCAGAATTAATTTAATTTTTATAAATTGCTTTCACAAAATTTATTTATACATGAATTTAGGATCCAAAGAGAAGTTTGTCATTAATACAAACAGTTACATTAAGAAGAAGGGGGTTCTACCATGGAACAGCTGACAGCTTTCAAGTTTTGGGATCCAACCTCCAAGAGCTGTGATGTGAAATTCCATGTAGTGCTGCTGTATGTTGAGGGAGATGGAAAGAGAGGAATCTGTCTTCCTTTAAAACATACCTGACTGGATAGATCATTTCTTTGATTTTTATGCTTTTCCCCCCCTACACAAAGATTTACTTTAAATGTATAATGGATCATTATTGTTATTGTGACTTTCTAAAAGGGAGGGATAGAACCTTATCCGTAAAGCTGTAACTGAAAATGCACCAGATCAATATGCTTTATTGCAAAATATGCTTTATTTATTCTCATATCACTGGATTTCTAATTTGATGGTTTGAAAATGGGTATTTCTTTCCAGATCAACCTATTTTTAAATGGGCAGCATGTTGAGACATTTGAGGAGGATCTCACGTTTACATCAGATGAGGTTGTTTCTTTTGATCCACCTAAGATTAGCAGTGAATTGAAAGGTATGTTCATCTTTTTATTTGCGAATGTATCATTTGCTGTCTTTGTCCTGGAAAATCATGTGCTAGACTTTGTCTGTGAAATATATTTTACCTCTTTATACTATATATTTTTAAGTCCTTTGCAAAACACTTAAGCTGCTTTTATTGAAAGGAAGGAGGCTAGCATCACACAGTGTAAAATGTAATTGAAGCTATAACAAGTAAGTAAAGTGTTACTCAAAAAACCTAAGTCTTAGACACAACTGAAGACAGTTAAACACCGGCTTGAAATTGAAACACGTTTTCAAAGTATACTGCAATCTTACTTTGTTCATCCTGGAAATAGTTGGTTTTGCCTTACATCAAAATCCTGTTGTGAATGGAGGACAGACTTAGCTTAGATAGCTTAGCGTTTAGATAATTGAAATTTGGCCCTATTCTGTACAGCAGCCTCCACAAAATGAACAAGAGTGGGATCAACCTGGAACTGGTGACTTTTAAAGGAAACACACTAGGCTAATGATCCAGCATGATAATTCCCGTGTTGCTGTTAGACTTGTCTAACCAAATTCTCTGAAGAAAGAAAAGAAGAAACTTGAGAAGGACAAGCCAGTGAGATGAATGGAGCAGGTCAGGATGTCTTCAATGAAAACTAAATGTTCAGAGTTGTTCATACAAACTAGGTACTAGATACAGATTATTGAAACTGCTAGACATTTTGAAGATTTTTATGTTCTTTGTAATGGCAGAACTACATACAGTATTTTTTAATGTACAGCATGCTTCATAATTCCTTTTTGGTCCAAACAGTCTTTATTACCTATTCCTTCTCACCAGAGAAATTAAAGAATTAATTTAGAGCTGTGGATAGATATTTCAAATCTATATCGGGTGGCTGTACCTAAAGATGACTTGATAGAAATACTTCTAAAAAGAATACTAATGCTGAAAGAGGAATTCAGGCATTCAAGTCTGTGTATACTCAGAAAATTAATGCTGTGAAGGCACCAATATGTTAAGATGTATTCTGAATTCTAGATACAGGTGAGTGGTATTTCTCAAAACTGGTAATAGAATAGTGTAATGACTAGTTTTAAGCTAGTAGGGAACATTCTGTATCTTGTAGAGAAATTTTGAAATACATACATGACAATGTGTTGCTGTTTGGAAGTTACTGATACTGAATGCCTGGTAGCCTTGCATGAGTCCATTTTCCCCATCTATTCAAACATTCCTTCAATGTGATGATTTATGTGTCGTGCAGAAACAAGTTAAGAGCTGAAAACATACTTAAAAGTTTGTCTGTTGCAAATCTAATTTCACACCAGAATCTCTGATACCTGGGAGTTCCCAGGAGGGCACCATCCAACTGGGCAGGTTAAGGAATAGGAAGTCATTATTCTGTTTAATAAAGGGGTTAGCAAAGGTCCTGGTATTTTTTTTCAAGGTGACTACAATGATAAATATTGGAGAAATAAAAAGCTAATGGACTCCCTGTTGACATCAGCATTTATGTACTGAATTCTTCAGGCTTTACTCAGGCAAAAACCCCTTTTTAAGGGACAGTAGAGCTCCTCTGGTTGTTTCCCCGAGAAGGATCTCTAAACTTTTGCCCTTAGTTGTAAATAGAAGTGTTTTCTGTATGTGACTAAATATTTACCTACTTCTGTGGTTTAACACATGGACAGTGTGGATGAGAAATAGACAAATGAGTTAGACTGTAAAAGGAGTAACTTCTGCTAAAACATTTTCTGTCAGCATTTAGTAAGGAGGGAAGTATTTTTCCTAGTTTCATGGTTATCTCAAGTGTGAGGGACTGTTAGTTGTCTTTGAATAGATAAGAGAAATATGCGAAAATGGATTTCAGAAATGCTGCTAGATGTGGTTCTGGGAGGGTGGAATTTGAATTTACCATTTGCCCTAGCTTTGAAGGGAATTCTTTTGTAGATTTGTTTAAGATGTTTATTAAATGAAAACAATTTCCTGATAAACAGATCATGAAAGATAAATCAATTAGGGTCATAATAAATGAGAACACCAGAACACTGTCTTAAACTGGTTTTGTTTAAAGGGAGACTGTCAAAGACTGTCTGTGTAAAATGTCTGATGGAGAAAAGACTTCTACAGCTTACACAGTTTAAATGTTGTCATACTTCAGCCTTTGAAGAAGTACTACTTTTTTTTTTCCTTGAATTCTGTATTGAATGAAATTATTAAAAATAATATGATTTCTGTGGTGTATGAAGTATGGTAGTCTTGTCCAAAATGAACAAGGAGCTTCAGCTGGACTTTTTCAGATTCTCTCTCAACGGAGATATTTAGTCAAAAATAATATTCCCTAATAAATAAATAGGCCCTTTAATATTTTCTGCCAAGTTTCATGGCACATTTCTGCTCGCGTTTTTCATGGAATTGAACATGGAAAAGCTTGTGAGCATCAAGGTCGAAACAAACCTCCTGTGTCAACTCTTTCACTGTAGGCTTTCACCATTTCAAATTTCATGCTACCATGACTTACTAGCAATGAAGAACCGTTGTGCTAGACTAAACTGTAATTGCTCTTTTAGCTCATCTTTGACAGAGACCCAACATATGTTATAAAACTGTAGGTCTCAGTTAAAGCAGTTTAATGCTGATACATTGTTGTTTGGGGTGTGGGTAGATGTTCTCTTTCTGATCCAGCTGTGCCAGTAGAAGAGGTTGCTGTGATGAGAGCCCCCAGTTGTTCATTATTGTTTTCCCTGTTATTGCCACTCAAATGTGCCAGCAAAGTTGCTCTTGTAAGTGTTGCCTGATCTGTTCCAACCAAATAAGTACCATGAACTAAGATACACTATACAAATTATGTGTCATGTTGTAGTGAGGCATTTTTGTCATCCACAGTATCTCCCACTCCATACCCAAATGAACTTTTGGGATCTGTCCAGCTGCCACTGCCATAGGCTTGCAGCCTCCCTTTCTGAATAGGACAGTGAAAATTGCAGCCAGTAGGATTTGGACATAGTTTCTTTCTTACCCAGCTTTGCTAAAGCTCTTTAGGTCAGCCTGGCTCATGTCTGAGGAGTCAGCAATTCTCTGTGGGCAGGAAGGGTTGAAGGTAATGATGATTTGGCTAGGGCTGGGTTTACCTGATCACCTGACACAGTTCACAGTGTGCGTACCTACCCATGCCTTAATAGTAGGTGCACTTTAATTTAAACCGTACTTGAACTTACCACAGTGTTAATTTTGTTTTCAAGTATAATTTAAACATTCATTTGTATCTTGAGGGCGAATTTGAATTGGTATAGTTACACTTCTCAATACAGTCTGCCTTTGGCCAGCATTTAGAGCATAACATCTTTAGTATTAGGTCTTTTACTCCATAAAATTAAAAACAAAACCAGCACAATAGTTTGATATCCTCTGCAGAAGCAGTAACAATACAGAAAAGATAGACTGATGCATTTTCAAATTGGATTGCAGTTGTGAAGTTTGTCTGACATAATTGATCTACAAGACCATCTCTTCAATTCCTATAAATTCAGCAGTTTTTAACACATTAGACTGAAATTTTCTGACAAGTATGTGCCAAGGGCTGAATTGTTTGGTGTTTTACCAAAAAAAAAAAGAATAAAAATTGGACATTTGTCAGTTGCTTCCTGTGTCTGCCACCAGCAGCTCAACAACCAGCAGTTGTGACAGAAAGCAGGAAGGCTGTCACTTCCCTGCTCGGAATGTTCCCCCTACCGGTGTCCAAGGAGCAGAGAGGGGGCGAGCTGCCACTTGTGTGTAAAAGGATGAGAAAACAACAGGAAGGGGACAGAGGAGAGGGCAACTGAGAGGTGAGAAGTCTACATGTGAGTTGGGAGTGTAGAAGAGTCTATTAGTGATGCTGGGACTGAAAAGCCGGGGATGCTGGGAGAGCTGATATGGCCATAGGGAAGTTGGATAAGAAGCAAAACTGGCTGGAAGTTACAGGATGTTCACTGCCTAAAAACTGGGATATAACCTACTCTTCAAGTTTCAGTATTATGCTGTTATGGGCAAATAACTGAAACTCAGTGACAAAGCAAGTGCTTAATCTCTCGCTTTGGGGAACAGAAACTAGACGGTGACAGCCTACTACTCTTAGTAATCAACGATTGCAAGAGGTCTGCGCTGTGCTGTGTGACTTAACCATCAAACCTTACATATAAACTGTGTGGATCCCACAAGATTGAATTCCTGGATTTGGGTTTGCTTTTTTGCATACATAAGTGGATAAAAATAATAGGAACTTTGATCAATGAAGTGCAACAATCCTTATGTTCCTAAAGGCATGAAAGTCCAATACTCAGACATCGACAAGTTTAAAAAATTAAGATTGGCTTCCTATAGAGCACGCACTTATGACAATTTATGACCTTTTCGTATATAATACTAAGATATTTACAAAGTTAGTAATTTGAAAAAGAAGCCTTGGGTTTCTTCTGTGCAGCTGAATAAGTAACTCGTAACAGTGCGTATGAAAGTGAGGCACACGTTGTCTTGAAAATTAATTTTAAATTGTGACTGTTGTCTGCAGACATTATCAGAATATACAGACATTACACAATTATCAGAACAGTAGCAATTACATATATTTTCCACCTGTACTGGAAGCAGAGAGATCTGTGTGTTAAGGGGACAAATGTTGTCAGCTGGTCAAGAAATGACAAATAGCTGCTACACCGCCTTCAGAGATACAACATTGCTAAGAACAAGATAAATTTTCATATTCAAGGGTGGTGGAAGAGGGGATGCCTGGGACAGCATTGAGCTGTAAAAAGGTAAAAGGAATTTAGGAGACAGAGCAGGCGGGATCAAGGTCATAATTTCGGCCCCAGCTTCACCTCTTCTTCCCTAGGTGTTCCTGTGGGAACAGAGCTTTGGAAATGTTTTCAGGACTACTACAAACAATCCAGAAAGTATACAATTAAAATGACAGTTACTTCTTCAAAAGGTACTATTATTTGTAGATATCATTAAAACGTATTCATTTTTATATTGTATAGATCTGCCAAGTGGTCCACATACTTATCGCTTAGAAGACCTTGCCTACACTAGAAGTGGAGACAAAGGCAACTCTGCAAACATAGGTATTTTTCTTTTTCTTGCTTTCTGAAGTGATGTAAGTTTTTCCAAATAAGAGTTACGTATCAAATGCTCTTCTACTTTTTTTATAAATCTCTCACATCACTTGATTATTTTTATTTAATTGTCTCTGTGCTGAAACAAAAAATAATCCGTATAAAAAGGATTTTACTAATGAAATGTCTGTAGTTTTCTGTTTAGCAGCTGTTGAAATCTGAGGTACTATGAAAAAATACTTTCATGTCATACTACAAAGAAAGATCTTTGTTTAGGGTTGCAAAGTCGAGCTCCCCAAGGTTAAGAAATGCCTTTTCAAGGTTTCCTTTACACAGTAGTTGCTACTCCTTTGTGTGTGTTATGTAATAAAATCTCTTGGTTGTCTGATCATGTATAGTACTTCCATATATTAATTTTGTAACATATATATGGCTGAAACATTGACAATGTTAGGAAATACTGAAGTTGTTCTTGCATGTAAGAGAATGTTTTTATTATATTGTTAATCCAAATGGTGTATTTCAGTGTGCAGTGTCTTTACATTGATTGTGCTGCTTCTTGCATTGTTTAATAATTCCTTCTATTCCTTACTTCTGCATGCAACAATTGGCTCTCTTAACTTGTTGGAAGATGAGAGCGTGTGGTGTTCAAAGCTCAGTATGAATTAAAGGTGCGTTTGGGATTTGATTTGCTATTAGCTGTCATGCTAAAACTGATGAATTTTGTTCATTTATATTTAGGAATATAGTTTTCTTGTCCTTGTTTGTGAAACTGTTTTGGGTTGAAGAATGAAGGAATGTTGATTTTCTTTTTTTTCCTTTTTTCTTTTTTTTTCTTTTCCCATAGCTGACCACTGTTGCAATGTAGCATTGCCAAATCATGAATGATGCATAGCTAATAGACTTCCTCAGATATAAAGACACTATTGCTTTATTAAGAAACAAACATAGTAACAACAAACTTGACCTCTAAGATTAAATTAGCTTTGAAGTCCACAGATAAAAAGATCCCTGTGACACAAATCAGCTTTCCTGATCCTGCTGTTGAACGTCAGCTTCAGCATGAAGTTACCTGAAGCTTATGAAAGCATATTTCCAGCAATAAAAATGTAATTGTGATTTCTCATGGTTACGTCAGGATCTCATGCAAGGAGTGGGGCAAGGAGCAAACCTTCAGTCACTGATCATGCCTTGTTATGGTTAATTGTGATTACTTGTCTAAGTCATGCAAGCCATTTAGGGAAAGAGAACTGCATGTGGGTTGTTTGTTGTGATGATGATGTTGTTCCTTAGGCGTCTTTCAGTGACAGGGAATGTTTGCAGCCAGAAGTCGTCCAATAATCACTTAGTCTGGGAGCATTCTTTTACGTCATGCTCCATACTATTTCTCTACTAACAGAGGGAAAGCTGTCACACTATTGTTTTTTATTCAGGAGCTCATTAAAGAGGTTCCATATGTACAGTTTGAGTTAAGAGGAGGATCTCAAATCAGTTTTGGAAAGATAAATACAAATTGGTTTTAATAGCTCCTAATCCAGCTAACAACAATTATACCTCACAGGTGTGATAGCACGGCATCCCCTCTACTATCCATACCTAAAGAAAACTTTAACTGCTCAAGCCTTGGAGAATTACTTCCAACACCTTTTAGAACGAGAAAAACCAGAAGAAGAACTAGTAACAAGGTGAGTAGCTTCCTGCTCAGTCCACAGTTGTACAGTAGATACACGATGGTATTCAGAACTTATCTTAAAGTACGTTAACATAAATATTGCAAGCCTGTGTGTATTGTCTTTGGTATCTTTTATGTATCTTTCTTTGCCCTTTTAAATAACAACTTGAACAATAGTTATTGAAAAAGAACATGAACTCAGACCTCTCCTGAAGCTGGACAAAGGTAGTGAATCCGTTTAGTGAAGCCAGTTAAATTCTCAGAATTAGCATATCAGTGTCGGGGCTATTTCTTTGTTTTGTTTCAGTATAGAATGTCTCTAGAAAATAGAAATAACTTCTAATGTCCTTTGAGAAATGTATCTTTATGGTGTTTTTGAACCATTTGGACTGCAGGAGCCCTAGTAACTGCAGCTTCCCAAGCCTCAGAGCTTCAGAACTGGGAGTCTGAAATCCCTAAAACACTACCTGAAAGACATGCACACAGCCAGTATAGACTCAGCCCGTGCCTCATCCTATCAGTATCTTGGCAAAATATTTTAAATTCTATGAAGTTTACTCACTTTCTCTAAAGTATTCCTTTGAGTACTCTGCTCTCACCCACTTTCTTGCCACGTGCATCAAGCCAGAATTTAAAGGAAAAAAAAAATAACACAGATAGTTTCCCTTTTAAAAATATGGATAAACTGTTGTCTTTTTGCTTGTTCAAAGAACTTGAGTCAGAAAGGTGCAGCTCAAAGCTCAGAGCGAGTTTGGAGTTGTTTTAACTACTGCTCTTTGAGTTGTAAGTGCTGTTCTTTGTCTTCATAAGCGGCTCAGTGCAGATCTCGCCCACTGTTTCATAAGTGCTAACAAATCTGTGTATCTAATAAATGCTGATAACAAGAAATGTAATTGAATTTCCTCTGAAACAGAGCAGAGAAGGGAAGAAATAAAAAATGTCATGCTTCCTAATGATACTTCTAGCAGTTGATTCATTGTGGTTCCTTAATGCTGTTTATGTTCATAAATAAAAGTTGAAATTTGCTGTGTCTGGATGAAGCCAATTTATTTTGATTAATTAGATTATCTGTTCCTGGGTTTGGCTTCCTTTAATGATGTGATAATGGAGCTCTGTGAGTGAATTGGAAAAACTACTGGGGAAAAAGAATAAATCCTTTTGTGGAAATATTTAGGATTATAGGGATTATGCTCATGTGCTTCAGATTGTATAGTTTCTTTTTAAATTACTTGTTTATTTTTAGTATCTTACTCTTTTGTTTTCCTTCATTTCCTTTATTTAAAACATGAGTGGTTAAAAAATACATACTAGTTTTCCTACTAAAAACATACCAATCATGACTCTGCCTTACTACAGAACAGAGATTGTCAGCCAGTTGCCTTTCATTCTTTTTCATTAAAGCTATTAAATAGGTGTACTAAACAGCAAAAAGGTGGGATTATTTTTGATAGAGAACACTGAGAACTCAAACTTCCACGTTTTCAGGTAACATAATAACAAAAGATGGTCTTTCAGCCCACCTCCCCCATACTCCAAAACCCCAAACCTATGTGATTGCTTTCCCCCCTCCCCAGCCCTCCAGGTAGTGTACATTCTTAACAGTTAATCAGAGTTTTTCTTGGGCATAGGAGTGATGCACAAGCTCAACATAAAAGGTCAGACCAATCTAAGTGAGGGTAAGAAGAGATAGCAGTATTTAGACAGAAATATGCTCAAAGATGCCGACTGGTACCACCATTAAAAATATCATCAATGCTGTAGTAAGATGAGTAGCTAGACCATACTTCATATGGAAGTTTTATTTCTTTTTTTTTCTTTATCTATTTTGTCCTCCATGGTGTTAATACAAGGTTGTCTGTGTGGTACGGCCAGCCCAGCCCAAACCACGACAGTACAAGACTTTAGAAATTGAGATCTAATAGTCTTAAGACATGGAATAAGAAATGTTTCATTTAGTGGGTCAGTAATTTAAGAAGGATAGTAAAATTATTCTGTGAGAACTTGTTGGTTTCATCTTCTGAAATAAGGTTATTTTCTGAATTCCGGTTATCTTCTTTATGTTTTAAGAGCATTCCAATGCTCAGAAATAAGAATATGACGGCTGATTTCTTCTTATGGGATATTTTTGCTAAGAGCTGAAGAACAAGAAATGTGGATGCTGGTGCTTCTAGATTGCTTTTTTGTATGTATATTTATTATGAGGGGAAAAATACTTCTCTACAGTATCTCTCATATGCGAACGCCTCTTAGCTTATGGACTCAGTTCCAGCTTTCCTCTGATGGGTGGAATCCTGTCTTTTTCTTGATATAAATGCATTAAACAATTTTTGTACCATGCTTTTTAACAGGAAAATTACAGGGAAACCTGACTTCCTTGAATATGTACAGACAGCACTTCAAAGGAAGTAGTTAAGTGGGCACCCCATTGTGCATAAGCATAGGAGTTCAGCTAGAACAGTGAATTTTCCTTGTTTTATTGGTTTCTGTCACAGACTTAGTATTCTTTGAAGGGTTTATTCGTTTTCTGTGCTTTTTAAAAGCAGCTCTTAAAACCTTTGATTGAATTGTACAATTAGATAATATTTTCTTCCTTTAGAACTCAGTTAATTAAACTTAAATTGTTTAATTATGCTGGGTAAATGCATGCCAACATTTTGGTTTACATATTGTTGCTGCTTTAAGACTGTTATGAAGGTTTTTCTTTTTTTATTGTAGAAGTGTATTTTTTGTGCAGATATATTTTGGATACTCAGATGCTTCAAACAGGCCTTAAAATATTGAAAATGCTGACCCTTGTATATTATTTTGTAATCCTAGTTTTAGCTAGAGTATCTCACTGTAAGTATTTTCTCAAAGTACTTGAAGTGAATGTGCCATTCTGTGATGTTCCGAATTAAGATCTGTTGCTTGTATTACATACTCTCTCTGCCAGAATTACTGCAGAAAGTGAAATGAAGTTCTTCTGCTCTTTTTGTCATTTGCTTCTCCTTTTGTACGCTCTTCAATTTCTCTCCTAATTTGTTTAAATGATTGATTTTCAGGAAACTTCTTCCGAGAGCTGAGGTATTAGCTTCTGGAATACATATTCCATTAGTCTAGTTCTCGTGGAGAGATCTGCCAATTGTGAAATCGCTTGCTGCCTGGAAATCTTTGCCAGTTTTTCAGAGTAAAATTTACAATGTAGTATTTTGGTAGACCTCTCGCTCTCATGGTATATAGTTATTGGTAATTTGTATTGAGTTTTTTAGCTGAAAATTTTTGTGGGGTCCTCTGATCCTGCTGCTGGGGTCCTCTGATAGTGCTAGTGCAGTTACATTCAGTAAATTATGTAGATAGATGACTTATTTTGGAAATTGCTTTATTCTTCATATTCCTGTTGTCTAGTAGAGCACTGTTGGTTTAATTGAACTTTGCTGCCTTCCCAATGGATTTGCCTTTAAGCATGATAATGTTGCCTGGCAACTGCTGCTCAAGGAAGGTCAACAGAATGCTAACACCAGTTTTGTTCCTAATAACAACTGATGGTGGTAATACTAAAGTAGAGTGTGGTAATGAAAAAGTAGAAGGAACAGTGAAAACTCCTTACCTGAGAGACAGGCACAGACACTCCTTGACTACTAATTGCAAGAGCATAACAAGAACTGAAGTGTTTGCCAGGCCGCTCAGCAGAATCATAGGCTGACCCCATCACTTTCTATGAAAGGTTTGGGTCATCTGTCCAAGATACAAGGGCACACAGAGCTGTGAATATCAGCAACAGCTGTAATTTTCACAATGCTAAATGGAGCTGAAAAAGATAAACCTCAGAGTGACGAAATCAGCAGCACAAGAGCACTGCAAGAAATTCCAGCTCTATTGGAGGACAGATTTGAAGAATCTGTCCCAAACAGATGAAGATCAGATAGATGACCAAAGAAAAATAGGTGGTGTTGGAGGAAGCATGATTTAAATTGCAGCAGTCAAACATCTGGAGACAGAGCAAGAATTGGGTATCATCTTTCTCCGTTATTCCTCATGTCTTGCTGATGTTCTGATTAAATCCTTTCCTATGGAAAAAAGGAAAGCTATCAAAGCTCAGACAAAGAAAATATTGGAGGAAAGCAAAACCAAAGAAAAAGAAGACAAATACAAGGTAGATGACAAAACACTGAAAAACTGTGCAAGGAGAGGCAAATGGAAATATGCTATAGACCTATTTATGGAATTTGAAACAACTTTGTTAGGAAACCACAGAGCCATTTGCCAAACTTCTACAAAAGTTTCCAAATTGGAACTGTACCAGTCAAAAGTAAGGATGGAAAAATGCTTGCAGTGGCAATGGAACAGAAAAAATAGATCTGTCATAGTAAAATAAAATTTTATCTGAACAAAGTACATGGCTCCAAGAAAGCATTGAAATGTAGCTCTACTTTTCAGTTGTTATAAAATTACCTGTAGTTGGCCATAAGAGTTTGGTCTAGTGACTCATAGTTCTTTCTCAGTAATAAAGAGGATGCCTTCCCAATTAGCTGGTGGCCTTTGTTAGCAAAAGTGAGTTCCAGGAATTAAGCAATTGTATTTTTCAGTATGAGAATGAGGAAATATTAAAAAAACTTCCCTCTGCCCACTGTGTTCTCTGAGTTCATATTGAATGTTGAACCTCTTGCCTTTCTATATGGGCTTTAACTCTTAGGAAAAATAAATATGTAGAAAACAACCTCATTAAAAATGAATGAGTTTTGAAGTTAAATAAGAGGAGAATTATTACTTTATGGTCCTACTTTAAAACTATTAAGGACTGTTGATTTGGAATAAGGGGAAGGAATAAGAAGGCAGGGAATGCCATGGGATAATCTTCAGTTAGCTTTTAGGCTTGACTCAGCAGTGGGGGGATGCCATCGCAAGCATGAAGTTTTTGCACACTGTCTTTTGCTTGATGTTCTGTACAAGTGTTTCTTTCAAAATGTCGTGAGAAACAACGTGTAGATTTTATTTTACAGATACGAGTTGCCAGGAATCCATGGATTAAATTTTGTTCTGAAAAATTCCCTTGGTGGTGGTGGCATAGCATCCCTAAGAAGTGACCCACAGGCATGTATCAAAGCATTCATTTTAATGTAGTTATCTTTTATAATTATGTGCACAGTCTTTTTATAACTGACTTTTGGGCTGGAACTGTAAGCTTTTGGATTTGACTCTTTAGTTCCTTTTAATTTCCTGTTAATACACATTATCTACTGAATTGTTTTAAGGTTTGAAAGCAACATTGGGAAGTAGAAGGTTGATTTAGAATATTTGGTGGAAAAGATGTGTACGAGAAACTATTAAGAGAGTCTTCAAATCAGTTATGTTCTTTCTGATGTGCTACCGGTGGTTTTAGATGCACCAGCAAAATTAGCTTCTCAAAAATGCTGTCATGTTTTGGAGAATGCAGATTTACTAGACAATTCTGATTGTTTCCTAGTACATACAGGAACCATTAACTGTACGACAGCTCCTGTAGCTTAGCCTATGACTCCTATAGTTAAAATACTGATAATTAATATAAATCTGAAAGAGAAAACTAGGTGGATAGGATATCTTCTGTGTTGACCACATTATGTGAATCTGAAACTAACGGTTTTTGCAAGTGTACAATTTGAAACATCTAAACCTGAAGATGAGATCCCTTAACATGGCAATCCTGTGGCTATAGCAAAGCACAGTTTGGCCACTGTAGGCTGAGAAATGCTTAAGCCTACAAAGAATCTCAGCATAGTCAGGAAGACTTCACAAAATACGATGATGCTATGTGCAGAATTAAACCTAAAATAAATTGATTTTAGCACTAGGTACCAAATAAATTGAAGAAACATTCAATGTGTTCAGGTTTAGATGGTTGAAAACTCAACTGTATAGTTTTCCTTCCTTAGTTATATTGATTCATGAATGAGAGCGCCAAATAAATGGAGAAGGTAAATATAACTTTGGATAACCTACAATCCAAGGCTTGATAAAACTCACCCAAAACTTACATATAAGTATATGTTAGAGATAAATACTCATAAAACTTACAAAATGTACTGAATTCTTAAAGTGATTATAGGAAAAATACCTTATTAAACCGTTTTTCAAAACTTAATGTACGAAGGTGGTGTATATATAGGTAGTAAAATGAAATGTTGGTTTGGTGTGTTTCTTACAGGGCAAAGCACTTGGACAGATGCTGTTGGATTTCCAGATTAAAAATGTTCCTGATTTAAAATCACTGATAGAGTAACAGGTGTTTAATATGTATGCTCTTAACACTGAGTGGTATAAAAACGTGTTATAAACAAGAATTTGCTTCTTGAGTGAGGGTTTTGTTTTTGGTTTTTTTTTAAAAAAAGTTAAAGAGTAGAAATTAGTGACAGTTATCTCTCAGAGGCTTAGCTATATGGCACAGATTAGCAAATGTTTTGAGTAATACCAGACTAATAGCTTTGTCTGTGACTGATAACATTTCCTGTCTAGTTAATACATTGGATGAAGAATTAATTTATTTCCTGTAAAATAGAATTAATCAAATTGCAATATAACGTTTAATTATGAGACGAGATAATCTTTGTTCCGAGATGGAAATTACCTCCTGTTCAAGTCCATCTCTCTTTTCCTTCTCTCAATCTTTATTTGAAAATTAAATGGGCCGATGCAGCCGAGCTCCTGTCAGCTGTGTTTGTGCTGTGCATGGAGTGAGGCTGGGTAACCTGCTGTGCATCGCTGTGAAGTCAGCACTGTCAGGTACTGGGGAACAGCTTTCCCCCTTGGCTAAATACAGAAAAGTAATAATTGTTACTGTTATAGAGTGACAGTAAATGCTGACTTTGGTGGTGATCCACCAAACCTCCATCACTTTGTCCGATTAATGACAGACTTTATTATTACAGTTTCCAACATCTCTTCCTAATTAATCCGTCAATTGAAAGGACTGACTAGTAGGAAATCACAGATCTTGGTGTGGGGAATAAATTTGAAGATGAGGAATAAATTTGAAGATGAGGAGAGTGCTGTGAGCCAGTCCGCCTGCTCACTCTCTCTTGTGGTGGTGCAATCCTGGCAGGGAGGAAGCAGGGCCAGGTGGCGGAGGGATACCTCGCTTGGCTTCAGGGCTGTTAAGTCCTCATTTGGGGCAGCAGAGTTCTGCCTAGATTAAGTTAATTTGAGTTTTATCAATTTGACTGTGGTTTGCGTTGTCCTTCCCACAGGAAGGTCTGTCTCCTGCTGTGAAGGAATGCCACATTGAATGCAGTGTGCTTTGTCTCTCTTCTGACTCCCAGTAATCACCTCCCCATCTCCCTTCTCAGACAGTATGACTAGCATGTTCAAATTAGGATACTCTAAACTTCTTCACCTGATTAAGCAGAGACTTAAAAATCTGTATCATACTTTCTGGGACAATATCAAAGTGGAAATTCTGGCCCAATAACTGTCTGTATTTCCTCTGCAGAAGCCATATAAATATTACTCCGCTTGTTCAGGCATTTTAAATACAGACATGAATATTTTCCTTTGTTTTGGGGAGACTGTTAGTTTAGTGCTGACAAAATGAGACATTATTAATATCAAATAAAATGATGAAAATAAGTATTTTGTAACTGTCACCGAAACTGTCTTAGCTGTTCCTAAATCTCAATCTGTGCTACCACTATTATTAATTTCCTAGACTCTTGCTTGTTAATGAGGACTATACAATGAATTGTTCCCACCTTTTTCTGTGGTTTTATTCATTTGAATTGAAGGTATCATAAGTGAACACTTAATCCATCTAAACATATTATTCTTTTAGCGAGTCATAAGTACTACCTGTGTATACAGCATGATTCAGTCCAGTTGTAAAAAGATGAGTCATTACTTCATCGGAGAAAAACAGTAACTTCAAAGGAAAAACAGCACGCTGGTTTTATTATGTTTACAGTCGTTGTTCATTAGAAAACTGTTACTAAACTAATAGGCTTCCAAATTACTAAAACAAAGGTATTGAGAGGAAATAAAAAAGTGATAGATGTCAGTAGCAACCCTACAAGGATAAAAAGGCTACAGTAAATATTTGCGGTTCACTCAATATGCTGCTTAAGTGACTCTGTAAATGTGTATGCAATAATATTTGAATAAAAGTGAACATTTATAAAATATAAATTTGTTTCAGTCATTTACGTTGTTTCTTCTACTGGAAGAAAGTGGTACGTTGTTTGAAAGTTCTATGTTTTGAGGTGGTTTCATTTGCACGCAGTTTCACGCATTGTCTTGCTGGTGCCTGTCTTCCTTCAGATTTTGTCTGTTCTGTCCCTAGTCTTTGTTAAAAAAAAAAAAAACTGAAAAAGTAAATTATACTATATTCCAGAGAGCTGGTCATTTACAGCTCTACAATGGAAGCTGTAATTTGTTGAAAAGAATGGTAGTGTTCAAATGTGTGGGATATGGAAATACAAAGGCGTTATTTTTTTTAATTATTATTACTGGAATTGCCCTTTTGGATACTGTGAAACCATCCTTCACAAATGTGTTTTCTGTCCATTATTTCTTTCAGTGCACCAAATTAAACCAACTGTCATTGCTTTACAGATACTTTTCTCGCAGATTATGGCCTCCAAAAATCCCTATCCAGAGATTTTTATCCTCCTTGACCTCCTTAATATGTTTTGAATTCATGAACCTGTACTTGTTCCAGCAGTCCCAGCTGACCTGAAAGCTTGTTAAAGCTGCATTTGTTTCTTAATCTGCAGTAGAGATTGAGTAATTGAAAAAAGTTCAGTAGAACGTAAATTGTACTCAAAGGTGAGCATGTGTGCGGTCAGTATTGGCTTCACTTCAGTCAAAAATGCATTTTGCCTGCTTGCTAAACCAGGGCTGTTCCTCGGGCAGGCAAGAGCTTACCCTTCCAGTTGCCTTTCCTGCTCTTTCCCCATTGCGTTAGCTGTGAGGTCAGGATGGAAATGGTAATGCCTAGCACATAAAATACGTTTCCATATAATATCATAGAATCATATACGAGTTTCAGTGTAAGGGCAACTAGCTGACACGTCTTACCTGGGAAGTTTTTGTGCTGTGGCTCGCTGCACTACAAAACAAAGGCTGCATTCTTTTTTTACTGTATCTCTACGTAACTCTCAAAAATAAATCATGGGGTTTATCATGAAACTATTCTATAGCAGCTAACAGTCCTAACAAAACTTTCTCAGTGTTTTCTGTGTAATACTAAATTTTTCAAAGTGATTTTTCCCACTGCAATTTGTGCATTAAACGTACAAAAGTTTTTACACAAAAGCGACCCAAGATAAAGGATGTTCCAGAGTCAATGTTTGAGGCACAAAGTAAATTTTCAATTTAGCCATCTCTGATGAAGCAATTTTTCCACTAAAATATGGGGGATTTCCCCCCCCTTCATAGCAGAGGAAAAATAGTTGTAAGTATACCTTTTAAACTTTGTTTCGCATCCTGGCAGTTTGAAAGTGATAGGAGTGCAAGACTTAAGGTGTGAAAGCAGAAGATGTTGGTTTGCAGACTGCCTTTCAAGAGCCTGAATGGCCTTATTCAGAAAAGACTTTGATATGTTGTATTAAGCGCGTGGCAGACAGTAACGCTCACAACAGTTGGAAGGCAGTGGCGAAGCATGAGCCGGGTGGATTCCCTTTGCTGCAGCTGGGTACCTGTGTTGGCTGGAGGAGCGAGGCCGTTGCTGTATAATTCCCTTTATGCCCGTTCTGTTGGGGTTTCTAGGCCTGAGATGGATGGAGTGTTTTTTTTTTTGGGGGGCGGGGGAGTCTCAGTGCCTCAGGTATGAGGAAATTACACTGCAGAAATGTCGCACCTCTCCCCTTATTTCTCTGAAACCCTCCCGTGCAGTAAGGCTTTGAGTCTCCTCCTCCTGGCGATTCCTCTTCTTCGGTTTCATCTTGGTTTCCTTTCCGGATTTACTTGAAATGGACCCCGGTGATTTGGGGATTAAAGCTAACTGGCATTAAGGAAGCAAACAAAGGATGCTGCCAAGTAAAAGATCCCATGTGGAAATCCCTGTTTCTGCCAGGGAGTTCAGTTGAATTCCTCTGCCTTCCTTTGGGCAGGGAGAGAAATCGGAACTGTGGGAGTGAAGCACCTCTAACACCTATTTCAACAAAGACCATCTAGACGCTCCCTTGACAGCTCTGGGAGAGGACAGGGGGGAGAATCTTCAGGTGGCGGCACAGAGCAGGACCAGTGCTCATCCTTGCAGGAGGGAGACGGGAACCTCTCTGTGCCAGGATTCAGTGGAGTCTTTGATAACCTTCTGGCTGTGGCATGGTGTTCCAGCCCTGGACCAGCTGCTGTGACCACCACCAAACAGGTGAGACCCTTTATCATGATGAGGGGTTTTAATGTTTTCTTTTTCCTCAGTCCCTTAAAAATGAGAAGAGTTCTCCTTCCTTCCCCTGTTTTTATTTACTAGTAGCAAAAGCTTCAAACCTTCCAAATATTAACATCTGGATTTGAAAAGATGCTGTTTTAATTATATAATTATGTGTGGCCGGTGGCTAATCCACAGGGTTCCTACCAGCATCATAAGCCACATCTGTAAGGTATTTTCTCTTTTGTAAGTGATGCGATTTGAAGTAGGGGGCTTGAGGAGGGCTAAGCCTCTGTTGCGTAAAAATTTGGCTGAGGCTCCCCAGAGAAAATCCCAAATGCCTGATCACTCCGGTAAGAAGCACTGGTGCTCTGGCCTGTAACCAGCNAGGCTCCCCAGAGAAAATCCCAAATGCCTGTGCTCTGGCCTGTAACCAGTGACCAAACCAGAGGTTATAGCAGTGGGCCTGTCTCTTTGGAGATGAAACAAGGTGAAGGTAACCTCCAGTTCCCCAGGAAGCTGCTCTCTGCTCCAAGGAGGAGGCAATAGGAGGGCAATGCCAGCCCTCATTTTGTGTTGGAGAGCAGTGAAGTGCCTGTTCCCCTGAACTATTTCCTTCACCGAGGAGTGGAAAACTTGCCTTGGCTCATTGATAAGCCTCATCTTTCCTGTGCCTTGGTTTAGTGTCCACAGTGGTAGGAGGCTCTCACCTGCTGGGTCCTTCACATCCCCTTTGCCTTTCCATTTATACCAGAGCCTTTCCCTGATGGAAAGAAAAGGAATGGTGAACCTTTTCTCTTTTTTTTGCTGGTGTGACCAAAGGGGTGGTGTGACAGCTCGAGGGTGGTCTAGGGATCTCATCCTTAATCCACAGGCTCTCCGATTTAAAGTGGCTGAGGAGGGAAAAATAACTTGCTGTTTCAACGCCTGTTTTTTCCTGTGGAGAGATGAAAAGCTGTTAGGTGCTGGCGCTCCTCTTGCTTCCCTTTTTCATACTTGCCATGGCCTATGTCGTGGCGTTTGCCTGAGCATCTGCAACCTGCGGGAGGACAGATCCAGGCAAGTTGGCAGCTTTAGAGCCTGTTTTGGGGGGAAGATGCTCTGACAAACGACTACTTCTCCGGCATTGCTTTCCTCCCCCCCTCCCCGAGTCTCCCACAGAGGGGAGAGCCTCCCCCTGCGGCCGGAGCGACGGGGCTGCCGCAGGAGCGGCCGCGGCACCGACAAAAGGCAGCGGGCGGCGGCGGGGGAACGGCTGCAGCCCCGGCGGGGCAGGGCTTGGGCGGACGGCCCCCCCTCCCGCCACTCTGCGGGCCCTGTCATCTTCCAGGTAAGATGAATGTCTGTCCCATCCATCATCCCGCAGTCCCCCGGGAAGGGCGGGAATTCGCCGGGCTACTGAAACTTACTCGCCTCAGACGGGGCGGCTTTGTTGACCTGACAAGAGCTGCTCTTTTGTGGGCTCTATCCCCAGGGTTTACTCATTTGCATAATGGATTAGCATGAAACAAAACGCACGGGGAACGCTCCTCCGCCTCTTCCCACTCTTTCTCAGCTGGCGGGCGGACCTCTTCGGGCGAGTTAATTCATAAACGTGACTTTCCCCTTTCTTCCTCCGGGACCTGTTTGCTCCCGAGGAAGAAAGCCGCGCATCGGGAGCCACCGCTCCGCTCTGCTCCCATCTCCCGCCGGCGAGCGAGCACCGCGGCAGCCTCCAAGCCGGCCACCAGTGGCCCCCCTCGCCCCGCCGGTAGCCCCGCGGGGCGGGGGGAGAAGGTGAACCTATCGGCTGCGGCCCCGGGAGCCCTTCGCCGCCCTCCTGGGGCGAACGAAGGGCTACGAACGGGCTTTTTCTCGCCCTCGTACCTGGGCGGGGGGGGGTG